>JACXGK010000463.1:93392-110290 GCA_016801125.1 Novumbra hubbsi
GGAGTTAAGTGTGTGTTTGTGTCTATCTGTCTGTCGGGGGTGGGGAGTTTGTGTGTGTCTGGGGGGGGTGGAGTTCATGAGGGAAAGATAAGATGAAAAAGCCAGGTGAGGAAAAGACACAGGACTGCCTCTCTCCCTGCCTGCCTCTCTCTCTGACGTGGTGTAGCGTGCTTGAGTGTGTGTGTGTATGAGTAAGTAAGTCTGTGTGTGTGAAAGAGAGAGAGAGAGACAAATCGGTCCACTTCCTCATGTGAGCAGACTGAGAACCTGGAGAAAGAGCAGCTCGTCTCCACACTAACTAAGGTATGTCATCCTGACCGTACACACACAAACACACACAGACACACACAGACACTCACAGACACACACAGACACACGCAGACACACACAGACACATCACGCACACACAAACACCTGCCGTAGCTATTCATAGCACTATATTATCCGTCTGCATACTGCAAGTCTCCAGAGCTAACACAGCGTCACTATCTATCAGGACAACAGTCGATACTTACCAGTGCTAGGCTACCTCTCCTCTCGTTACTGCATCATAGCCCCTGAATGGCAGGCTGGGTTTGTGCGCAATGTGTTAGAGGACTCACAGCTGGGGGGGGTCAGGAGAGGTTAAAGAAAGGGGTCATAGGAGTGGGGCATGCACAATGACAAATCGGGGGAGTGGGAGGTAAAGTCTGAGAGGAGTTTGAGACGGAGAACGGTCCTGGCTAGCTAGGAGAAGACCGTGTTGTCAGCCTCTCCACTGGAAAGATTAAACTGTTTAGAGGAAGCTTTTGGACCTCTCAGTGGTTAAACAAACAAACTTGGCGACACTAAACAACAGTTTATTTTATAGGTAAAGCAGTAAACACTGTCATGTGCATATTGTAGGGGCGTCATTTGGTTGCACATCATATAGTTGTATGTCATGTGGTTATACAACATTTACTTAAATATCACGTGGTTATAAACCATACACTTAAATGTCACGTGGTCATACGTCAATATATTATTACATTATACGTCATACGCTTGTGTGTCATGTGGTAATACGTCATGCCGTTAAATGTCTTGTAATTATATTTCATGGTTATACATCATGTAGTTAAGCATCATGTGGTTGTATGTCATGTGGTTATACGTAATGTGGTTGTACTTCATGTAGTTAAATGTCATGTGGTTGTATGTCATGTGGTTGTATGTCATGTGGTCATACGTAATGTGGTTGTACTTCATGTGGTTGTACTTCATGAAGTCATACGTAATGTGGTTGTACTTCATGTAGTTAAATGTGATGTGGTTATATGTCATGTGGTTATATATCATATAGTTAAACGTCATCTGGTTACATGTCATGTGGTTAAATGAATGTGGTTGTACATAATGTAGTTAAACATCATGTGGTTATATGTCATGGATACACGCCATGTGCTTCAATACTGTTGTTGCATGCTCCTTGGGGTTTTAAGCAGATTGTTAGGTAAAAGCACTTTGTGACAACTGCTGATGTTAAACAGGCTTTATAAATACATTTGATTCAATAATTTGATGTGGTAACATATCATGTGGTTATATGTCATCTAGTTACAATTCATATTGTTATCAGTTGGCAGCAACAGACTGAGAATTCAATTATGCCTTGGCCTGAATGAAAATTATTTCTATTCACTTAAATAATAAAATCTTCTGGCCAGGACAGTACCATAGTGTTTAAAGACTATTTTAACTCTCTCCCTAACAAGGGATTGTCTGCTCTGTAAAAACAGAAGCTGTGTAGAGCAGAAAAACAACCTTGGTATAATTATTTATGTTCTGTGTATTGTTTTTATTAATTGATACACAGAATTGGGCTCATACTCTGGTTCCAGAAACTAGGACGTGGCTATAGCTGCACAGGCAGAGGTTTGTTTATTAGGGTTTATATCTGTTTTGCTTCAGAGTTCAGGTCATGTATATCTGTACAGTACGAGCATTTTGGAACAGCGGATGCTGTTAAAATAAATATTAATTAGCTGTCCCTCGTGCATTTGCATGGCATGGTTACATACGGTTATAAATGTATTTACTAAAGTCATCAATCAGTGAGGTTTTGTGCTACATAGGGTTGAATGGGGGTCAACGTTAATGCTTTATATGTGGAATAGGATGGGCCAAAGTAAGAGCTCTATGCTTGGAATAAGATGAATCAAAGATAGAACTCTATGTAGTAAATAGGATTGGTCAAAAATAGAGCTGTGTGGCCAACATTCCGCTGCTGAGGGATGTTTATGCAGGAACTCAGTGTTTTATCATACCTACGAACAACCATTCTCCATGGTTTACTGCTCATGTACCACAACCTCTCTGTCAATTTCGCATAAATGATGTCTTCAGGGAGCTATTCCTTCATTAGACTCCACTACATCACAACAAAGACAGTGTTGATGGTTTTCACCGTTACGCATCTGAAGGTTGCACTGACATTCTGACCCATTTCACAAAGACCTTTGGGTTAAAGTCTAACCGCGTCCAAAACGGCTCCAACACACTATTCCCTGGAAAGTGCACAACGCAATTACTGCTCGACACAAACAGAGCTCTGGTTAGAAGTAGCTTCATTTGAGCTGTATCTTCAGTAAGTGATTGGTCGGACCGGTGAGGTGTGTCACATGTCTAACTCCAGGGCTGCTCGACCCAGTTCCAGGAGATCTGCCATCCTGTTGAACTTCTCTCCACCCTTAGTAGTGACAGAGCTGATGTAGCTTCTCATTCGGTCCATTTCTAGAACCAGGTGTGCCCAATTTGCCGGCAGAGAATGTGTCTACTGGACGATAGCTTTCCAGGAACAGGGTGGGGTAGCACTGGACATGGGAGGAGTGATTTCATAACAGGCTGGGTGGTTGGCTACTCCAGTTTCCACACTTCTGAGTGTAATCCGTCAATGTGACAGTGTGCAGGTGAGGTTGTGACAGTAAACACTGGAATGGGCCCCCAGGATCGAGACACACAAACACACATGACCCGAGGGCTGGCTGGCTTTACAACAACACGTTTGTTACAACCAGGCCTGGTTCCAAAAGCTTTTCCCTTGGTACAACTTCAATATTCCGAGAAACAAAGTGTCTCCTAATATTGACTTTTTTTTTTAAGAAAGTAAAGAAAGTAGAGAAAGATTCTGGGTTTCCAAAGCAGTTTACCTTGGCTTGTGAACCAGTCATAGATTAGACATTTCTGAAGAATCATCAGAAGTAGGGTTCGGACTGGCCATCTGGTGTTTTGGATAAAAAAAAACATATAGTGGATCATTGTTTTATTTTTCAATATAAAAATATTGTTATCTGAAACAAGGGACTGAAAGAAGGCAATTGGCTAATATGTTCCAAAGGCCAATATCTGGTCCCTCTCTGTACCCAAACTTTAAACATTACCGAAACAAAAGCAGATAGTCGTTATATAAACCAGAATGATAGTTTGTATTTATAGAGCTTTCAGACTTGATGTGCCAAACGTAGACAGGGCAGCCTTGAAAGTATCGAAAATACACCTTTTTTTGGTGAAAGAAATTCCCTTCAGTGATCCTGTCCTTTTTATAAATTAATAAAAAAAAACATTCTAACAAAATATATATATGTTTATAATCATATGATATTAGCTTCACTGCTCCATCTACTTCACCATAAACCAGGAAGTTGTTTGAGTGACCATAGTTGACACAACCACTCAACACTGTCTTTTTTTACTCTTAATCTGAGGCATATGGTGTGCTCCGTCCTTCATGCTTTGAGCTTCGCCCGCAGGGTTGGCTGTCCTGAAAAACAAGCTTTAGAAGATGCATATGTCACATTATGTGACAAATTAAGAAACAGCTACAAGTGGCTATTTAAGGACGTAAAGTCGGTGGAGTGATTGTATATCTACACAGTCAACAAATCTGGAGGTTGTAACTACTATGTTTTCAACTATGGGTTGAAATGCTTTTTTAAATTGTTTTCATCACTTTTGTTTCAGAGTTAAAACTTTCCAAACAGGCGAGTCGTCACAAAATTTGTTGCATCGGATGAGGAAGATAATGGAACCCTTCTCCTAACACTTCGCACTGCATGCACAGTCTAGACTTGCAGGGGTCACCAGGAGGTCAACAGGAGGTCACCAGGAGCTGCGTACTTCTGAGCAGACCAGAGTGAACTGCCGATGACATGTTCAGCTTCACCTGGCCCAACAAACACCACATCCGCCTAAGACCCTATTCCACGTACCAAACCCTTTGAACCCCAAGACACCGGTTCCGTAGCCCAACCCACTGTAGTGGAGGATGGATGATGGGCCTGTGATCAACCCAGGCCTTTCCGTCTCTCCTATACCCTCATGGAGCTTCCTGCTGAAACCACCTCCCCCTGGAGCACCTCCTTCTCTGTGACTACGGGTCAGTGCCTAAAAAACATCCAGTAACCTTTGCAGATTCCTCAAGGTTTTCCAGATGATTCTTTTTCGGAAAACCATCCTAGAATCAGGAAAACATTCAGGAATCTTCAGAATCTGAGTTATGTAAGACCTAGGCATTTTTGGACAGTTTCGAATAATTTCATGATCTCTTGTAGTTGTCTACTGCTTTACTTGATAGGATTGTGCTGAAAGCTAGAGAGAGACTTGAAACATCACTGCAGCTGCCTTAATGCACTGGAGTGAGCAGCTTCAACTGCAGTACCTCCCTAACCCTCCAGTCAACCTAATTTGCAATGTTATTAATGTATCAGAATAACAATGGCATCTCTCCCTGAGACTCAATACTGGCCTAAAAAACATTGGCGAGCCAGATCATCCAAGGGTTTTTATCCTAAGGACAAGGCTCCACCTGCCTCCGGGAACCTGCTCCATAACGCTTTTCTTTGGTAATATTCTAACATTGTACATCTCTATATTTGTCTTTTAAATGTGTCTAACAACATTGTTTCGTTATTCAGGACCTTGGCTTCCAGCTCACCCAGCCACGTTGCACCCTAACGGGTCTAACGCAAGCCTTCCCGTGGTTCTCAGACCGGGCGGAGCCCCGCTGTCCCTGACCCAGTCACTGGCGCTGGTTGCCATGCTCCTCATGGACCTCTTAGCCGTCGTGGCCAACCTAGCCGTCATGGTGGTCATCACCAAAACGCCGCAGCGGAGGAAGTTTGCCTTCGTCTTCCACCTGTGTCTGGTCGACCTGCTGGCGGCTCTGGTGCTGATGCCTCTGGGCCTTCTGTCGGACCGGGTCCTGGAGCATGACGAGGCGTTGTGCCGGACCTACCTGTGCCTCAGTGTTGGCCTGGTCAGCGCGGCCATTTTGTCCATCTCGGCCATCAACGTGGAGAGGTACTATTACATCGTCCACCCGATGCGCCACGAGGTCAAAATTACCCTTGGGGTGGTGGTGTCCGTGCTGGTCGGGATCTGGCTGAAAGCCATCGTGATGTCGGCTCTGCCACTGCTGGGCCGGGCCCTCCAAGGAAGCCCGGGCCTCGGGGTCCCATCGGGCGGGGGTTTAGGGGGACCCGTGGCCTTGAGTCCGCCGAGCCAGAGGCGCTGCTCCCTGCACTGGAGCGTCGGCGGGGGGACGGCGCGCCTGCTCTTCATGATCTTCTTCGCGCTCGTCTACTTCCTGTGTCCCGTGCTGATCATTCTGGTCGTGTACTGTAACATGTTCAAGGTGGCCCGGGTGGCAGCCATGCACCAGGGCCCCGCCTGGACGGACACGCCCGCGCCACACGCCCCGCCGGTTAGCCTCCGTGGCCCGAGTCCCCAGCGACCCGCCCCCAGCCAGAGGACGTTCAACGGGGGCAAGGCAGCGGCCGTCCTGGGCGCTGTCGGGGGCCAGTTCCTTTGCTGCTGGCTTCCATACTTCTCCTTCCACCTGTACTCCGCCTTAGCGGCCGTCCCACCGGCCGCCCCGGCGTTCGCCCAGCTGGAGGAGGTCGTCACATGGATCGGCTACTTCTGCTTCACCTCCAACCCCTTCTTCTACGGCTGTCTGAACCGGCAGGTACTTATGCGTTCGTTTAGCAAAAAAACAGTTCCGGATTTGATCCCGCTCTCGTCTCAGTTCTGTGCAACGCTTATTTGGTGGTCTTGGTACGACCTTGTTCAAAAAAAGATACTTATCTAGTTGTTTGTCTTGCACTGTGAATTGTTCATTTAATCTGTTGTTGAATCTGTTTGCTGCAGTTTCATTTTATTTACTTCACATGAAATGTCCACTGGGTCTAAAATGAAGTTGCTGTCTGTCTAGATCCGCACAGAGCTAGGACGAAGCCTGGCCTGTCTCTTCAAGCGGGTGGGTCCTGGAGATGTGGATCAGCTGGCCAGCCGAGAGGCCTCCATTGAGGAGAACTTCCTCCAGTTCCTCCAGGGGACAGGCTGCAATCTGGAGCCCCGCGGATCCCAGGCACCCAGCAGGGCCCACAAGCCCGAGGAAGACGAGGGTGAGAAGGATGAGGGGAGAGAGAGCGGCCCGATTCCAGAAGGCCCAGGTCAGGAGACCACACCGGTCCTGGCACAGACGCCCGTTGATTTCCACATCCCCGGACAGCTCATCGAAGAGACCTCAGAGTTCCCGGAGCAGCGGCACCGGCAATGCCTCAACAATGACCTCAAGCTGGCAGACAACTGCTGCAGGATCAATAGGACAACACTGGACAGTGCCTGAGCTCGGCAACCGGACGGTGAAATATACGTACAGTGGGACTTCTATGGCCTCAGAGGTGGAAACATTTCCTATCTTGGAAACCTGCCATAGGTTATACGTTGGTACAATCTATTTTACACTATTCCCAATGATTTTGTGTTCATATTTGCCATAATTGAGTTTGATTGTGGGAGGTGTGTAAACAAGGAGCAGTGACAAGTGTTTTTTCAGGTGAGGTGAAGCTTTTCAGACGGCCTCCGTTGAATCAAACCTAGTGTTGTGTTCACGCAGTAGGGTTTTCCAGAGTTCAAATGAACCCACAGACTGGCCTAAGGTAGTGTGCTTCACGGGTGTTCCTTCACTTTTCAAAATTAAACAGGATTCATCAACATTCTGAATAAAATCCCTGGGTTAACGTCTGTCTAAATGACTCCAAGCACTGGTATCTCCTTATCTGGTAGCTCAATGTGCATTCTTCTACACAGTCCCAGAAACACGGTTCCAGAATCACGGTCCAGTGCTCAGGAAGTATGACGCAAGGCTAGGAAAAATTCCAGGTAAATTCTATTTTCACGGCTTTTTTAGCGATTGCGCGATAGTCTGATTTGAAGTGTAGTTGTTTGACTGTTTCCCTGACATGATAGGGGCCGGTTTTCTATGAAGACCCAAACCATCTCATATTATATAGGGCTCGTCCCACACCCTGTGTCCTTCAGCGAATCCATGTGTCTTTGGCCATCCATACGTCTTTAAGGTTTTTGAGAGAGTGAGTGAAAATCGAACATACTTGTATTTTAGACTTTTTTTTCAAGGGGGTGGCACAAAAAAGGAATGTCTGAGGAGAGCATTTTAATTATTTAAAAATGTCGATTTTTTCAAACTACAATAATCTAATTTAAACACAGAAGCAGGCAAGACACCATTCAAAACAAAGATGTCTCATGCCGTTTTCCCAAGCGTTCTTTCCCCGCTCCAGTCCCGTCTGTTTCTTCCTGGCGCAACCAAGAAACCAACGCAGATTGAGAGGTTTTCGTCTGGTGGACATGAAAGAATATTCACAGCCATTTCTGACGGCATCTCAGTCTGAAATATTCATTATCTAAGTCCCAAATGGCACCTCCCGGTTCACTACTTTCTGCACACTTTAGTGCACTTTGCAGGGAGCAAGGCACCATTTGGGAAAGATCCATTGTGTTAACAGTATAATGTCACAGCTGCTTCGTGCCAATGTTATTTATAGCATGCTGGCGTACACATTTATTTTAGACCCAACACAATCTTTGTTGGTGTGTGTTTTCTGTGTAGAAAACCATATTAGAGTTTTCCTGTGATATCACAAGACAACATGTTTCTTACTTAGCTAACACTATAATTCATATTTAATTGCCGATGTTTTCTTTAAAAGATTTATCCAGGCTATTTGGCATGACTAGCAAATGGTTAGGCAATAATGTTAGAAATAACAGTTCAATAACAAATATTGCTTTTTCTTTTAGGACATTTCCACAGCACCAAGCTCAAATCTTTTTCAAATCTTTCAGGGAAGGAAAGAAGGCAAAAAGATTCTACTCTGTTGCTCAAACGTTAGTTGAGATTCAAAATGTCCCAGAGAGAGTTAAACAGCAGCATATGTTACTGTCGAAGCAAGCAACCGTAGGAACAGTAAGTTAGGCCAGTCACAATATCAGATTTTCACTATTCGCCAAAATAATTCACAATAAGAATATTGTCACAATATATATAGGACATTTGAAGAAAAACAACAACAATGCTTTCAGTTAAATTAATCTTCAACTTTGTTTTTTATGTGTTTTGTCTATTTTTCGACAAATTAATTACCCCCAAAATACGAGTTTAGGGAACGTGAGAGAGCCGGTACCCATGACAGTACAAATTAAAAAAAACAATTACACTTGGAGAGTGAAAAGGCAACTTGATTAACAGATGAACCAAAGGCCTAACCCGGACAAAGGGTTGACTTTTTGTTCATTTTCTGATTGTTAAAGCACATCTATTGTTTGTCTACAGGTGACACAAATTGTTTGGAGTTTTTTGGGGCAAAATACAATGTCATTAGTATATGATGTGATACGGTGTGATCATATGTGTATTATTTATTATATATTTTTTCCATGCAGATCCGTCATTAATGTTAACTCAATGGTAAAAACGCTCATTATTTACATCACAAATCAAAGGTAAAAACTTTCATTATTAACATCACAAATCAATTGTAAAAACTATCATTATTAACATCACAAATCAATTGTAAAAACTGTAATTATTAGCATCACAAGTCAATGGTAAATACTGTCATTAATAGCATCACAAGACAATGGTAAATACTGTCATTACTAGCATCTCAAGCCAATGGTAAATACTGTCATTACTAGCACCACAAGCCAATGGTAAATACTGTCATTACTGGCATCACAAGCCAATGGTAAATACTGTCATTACTGGCGTCACAAGCCAATGGTAAATACTGTCATTACTGGCATCACAAGCCAATGGTAAATACTGTCATTACTGGCATCACAAGCCAATGGTAAATACTGTCATTACTGGCATCACAAGCCAATGGTAAATACTGTCATTACTGGCATCACAAGCCAATGGTAAATACTGTCAATACTGGCATCACAAGCCAATGGTAAATACTGTCATTACTCGCATCACAAGCCAATGGTAAATACTGTCATTACTCGCATCACAAGCCAATGGTAAATACTGTCATTTCGGCCCCCCCCCATTTTCTTTCTTCTAATGTGCTACAATAAATGCCACGTCGTCTGAAGTCCTTCTGAACACGACCCAAAACAGCCACCGGATTACAAAAGCCTGCAACAAAACAGAAACATGTTGCCTGTTCAGACACACTTGCACAATAAAGATTTATCTTTCCAAAATCACGAGTAGATTACCAGTAGATTACCAGTAGATTCTCAATGGGATTAATCCAAAATGTATATTCACACATGCAGACATATATACATGTACACACTTATTTATACACACCCTAATTTTATTCCAGTAATTTAATTTGTTTCGTCCCTCTGGATTCCAAAGAGGCAATCGTCGTTCCTAGCAGACAATTTTTTTTTCATTACAAGCAGCAATATATATCTCTGTCTTACTATGATTCTTTACAAGATATTTGAATCTGTTGAGGTCCACACACTTGGTGCCATGGAATTGGAATTTCAAAAAGATTTTCTCAAATGTCTTAAATGCTGTATGGATCGCAGTCAGACTTAATGAAAGAGATACATTTCATGGTTTATGTTAGTCCTGTTTAACCGTGCATGAACTGAAATAGAAGCATGTTTCTCATGAGTGATACGTTTCCCATCTTTGTTCCAGATGACTTTATGACATTTTTTTTTAATGTTTTAATTTTCAATGAATACATTTGAGTTTAGCCATTTGATTTGGTGTAAGATTTGTTTTAGGAGGATTGAATTGGAATTGTAACCAGATTTGAATCGATTCATTCATAAAGGTTTATAAGTACAAAAAATTTACCATTATCTAGATATTTGAAATGTCACACTTTAATCTGCAGCATGGAAAAGAGACCCTTTCCTTAAC
The DNA here is from genome assembly GCA_016801125.1 of Novumbra hubbsi. NCBI lineage: Eukaryota > Metazoa > Chordata > Actinopteri > Esociformes > Umbridae > Novumbra > Novumbra hubbsi. The sequence continues at coordinate 103,612 of JACXGK010000463.1, forward strand.
CACTGGATGGGTCTGTCTTATTAGTCTGTTTGATAACCAGTTGAATTCAGATATAGTTTTGGTATAACGGAAGCTTTAAGTGACTTATTCTAAACCCTAATATTTATTAGTTTGACCCTTCCCACTTCATATTCATTATATGAATATATTCATTTTATTTAATCTGGTTTACCATTCCAGATAACATCAAGTATTCTTTTTTTCACAGGATTTACAAACTCTCCTGGGGCGTTGGGAGTGTCATGAACACATGCGTGCATTGGGAAAACACAAGAGTGAGTTAATTAGGGTAACCGTGACATAAAATACGTGTAGAAATAACATAATATTAATATTTCATGTTATAAATATCATGGTTATCGTGAATACCGTTATATCGCACCCAAAACAGTGCCTCGTCCCCAGAAGTGCACTTCCGACACATGGGCCCTGGTGTGGAATAGTGCACTGTCAGGGGGATAGACTGCCGTTTGGGCAGTGGCTAATGGCCTTCATCCAGGATGTGTTTACAGGTAAACGTTGGTGAGCGTCTGACAATGCGGGCAGGCAGTCCTGTGTTTCCCCATAAACAGGGCTGGTTGTGGTTACGTGGCACAGGTGATTGGGCGCTCTGTGTTCCTCACAAACTGTATTCTCTCTGGTTCTCTCTTTTCAGTTCAAAAGGCTTCACCGCTGTATTAGAAATTAGACACACACACACGCACACAAACACACACGCAATGCCAAGATCTGCAGAAGTGGAAACTTATGTATTTTATGAGGTTGTTGCAGGAGAACTTGTTAAGAGCTTGTTTGAAGCCTTGTTTGATGTTTGAAAAGGCTTCTGAAGTTAGCAAATTTCCACTTTGCCATTTCTTTTCACATCACCTTCGTGAATAGAGAACAGCTTCTTCAGGATCTCCATACTTATTCAATACACGTCATTCTTCACTCACATTTTCTTATTTTTCTGCTTCTTGAGTTAAGATGCAAGATCCATTTCAAATAAGTGACCATAACCTCTCATGGTATCTTTCTATCTTTCTTATATTTCTTAATCACTTTTTTATTACTGTTGTTATGAATCCCAGACTTTGTGGATATAAGGCTATACGTGGTTCAAAAGAGAATTAACAGTATCTTTATTGTTTCTCTCACTTAATATTTTACATTGTACATACATACCTAAGATGAACGCGACGGTTTAGGTTTCAGGTCCACCATTGATCTGCAATGATTACCTATCAAAGGATCCTGATTAAAGGAATAGACACAAGCTGAACCTCTGTGCCTTTTCTACTGTCCTAAAACTGTCAGACAATAAATCTATGTTTAAGTGAGATTCATGTGTGCTTGCGTGCAAGTAATGTGTGTGTGAGTGTGTGTGTTTGTGTGCTTTTAAATGTATTGGTTGTTCTGGCATGGAGTATTAAGAGTTGATGGAGGTCACAGAGGTACCGTATTCTGAAGGACATACTGGCCAGAGAATCAAAAACACGATATTTCACAGCACGGGGAATTTTTGATGACTGGCACATAAATTATTTTATTTAACCGTAATTTCTTTAGGGAGTCAGTCTGAGACCAAGGTAACTTTTAGATTAGTCCTGTTTTATCTAAATTTGCACGCCCAGTAAAACAAAATACTAGCAGAAACACACATTCATTAGTACGTGTGTACTCTGTTTTGGGGCGTGAGCGTCCGATTGATGAAATGTTGAAGTGAGAATTAGGACTCTGTTGGCCCACACTCATGTGGACAGGTCCCCACCCAGCTCACGAGGTGACAGGCGCCCCCTACAGGTGGGATCTCACATTGAAATTTCATTTATGATATTGTGGGTATTAAACTGTCCTGTTTAAATGTATTACATTTCTCAAAAAAAGTACTATTGTACTGTTGGGTTGCCATCGAGAAAGGGGGTAATAACATGATACCCGGGAAAGAGCCTATTTAGATTAAAACTGATTTCCCAAAGCTTCAAGCTTCGTTCCTCTAAATAAAACTTGTAGTGTAAATACGCTAATTAATTCCCTTTGGCCAAACTGGCCTCTCTAGATTACTGCCTGCAAGACATGATCAGCAACTTGTCGTACGTAAAACATGATTGTAAGGATTCTTATTATACACATGTGATGCACGTGATTTTCATTTGATTCAAAACTGTAATTTAACACTTTAGACGTAGGATATTTATGATCTTGATACACTGACGATTGCGGTTGTGTATCTGAGTGTGTTATTTTCGCTACATGAAAATGCATCAGATTATTAAAATATTTTTGAAAACTGCGCAGAGATGTCATTCAATAAATCAAATGCCATTCCAAATGCCGCCAGTATTAGCTGTTTGGACAAAACCTTTATTGCAGAACCTCAATCCGGACATGTGTCTTTATAATATCAGGGATTGTACTGCACTCTGGGCCTAGCTAACACACTAGACCTAGCTGCATATGTTTACATAACTCTCCACAGATACTGAGTCTGACTGAATATATTTCTATTCAAAAGATATTCTTCCAACCCAATGTTTTTTCCTCCTTTGCCATGTTGGGTGGGATGAAACCAGTTAGTTCTGCAGTGCGGACTGCCGTCTAGTTGCCTTTCAAATAATGGATTAAGCCTCCATCAATGGAGTGACTGTGTGCTTTGTTGTTGTGCTGGAGAGAGAGAGAGAGGTAGCCTCCTGGAGACTGGTGCAGTGGTTCAAACGCTCTCTGACCTTTCAACTGCAGTGGGACGTATCAAAGAGCAGTAAAGTGGCTTCTGGCAATCTTCAGTGGGGCTTTTGAATGGCATGAGACATGGCTATAGCCAGGCGATTGAAGGATGCGATTAGTCATTATGGCTTATCTGGTTATCAGATCAGAAATTAAACAAACGGTCTACCTGGTTAGTATGTAAGGATGAGTCTCATCATGGCTTTCACAAGGTTGTCAGGTAAAAAATCAAGTAATCATAGATTTCACAGGTTTTCAGGTCAAGAATGATATCAGCATGGCCTTAACTGGTTGTCAGGTAAGTATTTGCAAGAGGACAGTGTGTTTGCACGGCCTGAGACAAATGTTTGTCCCAATCCGCCTCTCCCTTTAACCAGTCAATTATCTGCTAGGATCCCTTGTAGAGTAAACGGCCATATACATTCACTGACCTCTGACAAACAGGAGAGTACTTTTTGTTATTGTTAGTTCCGGAGAAACCGGTCAACACGGGCCTATTCGCTTTCCCTCTTCCCGACTTCTCTTTTTGAAATCCATCCGCTGTTTCCATGGCAACCTGTCACCATTTACGTTTTGGATGAGAGGAGGAGCGAGACGACGTGGGGACGAGAGAATCCTGATATGCCCCGCACGCTCATCACGCAACCGACATCTTTATCCCAACAACCCTCTGAGCGGGGGATCAGCAGTGAGTCTCTTTTATTTCAGTTAGGTATTCAGTTCGTGGGCCATAATATTGCCAATGTACCAAGACCAAGCGCGGTTTTTGGCCACCAAACGTCACTATTTCTTGTAGTCTAGCCCATCTAAATGAAATGACATGTGTCTGGCTTTCACAATCCACGTGTGCTTTTACCATATATTTGCGGATAAAATGTGCAAGAAATAAAACGTTAAGATGTGAGATTAATAAAAAGTTCCGATTTATTTAGGGTGCTACAGAATTGTTCGCAGATGTGCCCTCATCAATCTGTAATGGAGTAGGAATTTCACTGGGGGCGCTCATACCAAAGAAGAAAGTTCCTCCGTCCCCGAACACCTCATCTGCATCCCTTCAATATGTGGCATTTTGGATTCCATTCTGCCTAACACGCGCATTTAAAAAGTTAAAATGACATGTTGATTTAAGGAAAACAAGTATCGTAGACCGGTAATGTTACTGCCACAGAACATTTAAGGTAGACTACATTTCCCATCCATCCGCTTAACATCGATTGTTGTTTTTCTTTGCTCTCCTTGCTTCCTTCGAGTCTACACTGTAGTTAGTTACTTGCATGTGCACAGCTGGCGTATGTATGCATGTCCTTATGCAACAACATAGGCGACTTTGAATGGTGAAATGCACAGGTAGACGTCTACGTGCACTCCTCATTTCAACTACATATTTTGGTTCTGTTGTGAACCGTTTCGATTTCGGATACCGCTGGCCGCGTTAAGTTCTAGTTCCTTTATGTACTTATGAAGATGAAGAAAAATTTGCAGTTTCATTGGAAAAAGTAATCGGGTCGCAGGCTCGTAATAGCGATACATGCTTTTTTTTATCAACTTACAAAGTTTCCGGTCAAACTCGACTTTATTACTCGACATTATTACGCAGCGAGAATATACATGCCACAGTAAATCACACGTGTTTAGTGGTGTGTGCCAGCATCTCGGTCCGTTTCCCAATCTCATTTTCTTTCCCATGTGTGGATAGCTAGCTAGTTGTCAAGACAAGCGGACTGCCAACGCCTTTCCCTGCTTTTGCCTGGATGAAACTTATCGCGAAAGCAGCCGAACGTTATCCAGTTCAGACTAACAACTTATGAGTGGTAGCTGCCATTCGACACACATCTTTAAGAAGCCACAAGTAAGTGATTCAAAATGGGTTGCACTATCAGCCAAGAAGATAAAGCGGCCATGGAAAGGAGTAAAATGATTGATCGGAACCTCAGAGAAGATGGAGACAAGGCGTCCAGGGAAGTGAAATTACTGCTACTTGGTAAGCATTTTACATTGTTAAATGGAAATCTCGACACCCCCTCCCCCACCGCCACCCCCCGACTAAAATGGAGTAACAATTGTACCCGAATCAAGAGGGTGAAATGCGTTAGCTTTGTCGGCCGTACGGTGTTAGTGATAGACATCACTTGTTGCTAATTTGGCAGTTTCGTGCTTCCGTTGTCGGTTAGTGATCTGATCCGAATTGATTACACCCCGCAACATCATCCTTTGCAGATGACATCTAAAATAGATATACGTGTAAGTGATTAACCAGCAGGCCGTGATGTTGATGATCCGTCGCTTCTTAAGTAAACTCTTCTGTAGCCTTATCTGCAATCTGTTCTATTGATTAGGCTCCAACCCTTTAGGTATTGATAAACATGTAACACAAACCGACACGGACAGACCCCCAGTCTCTGTTAAATACAGTTATTTTACCGTCGCCAAAGCTTGGAAATACTGCTTTGTGTGTATTTTCTGGATGTTAACAAACAGGGATTAAACGGAATACAAGGTATCGACTGGGATGGCAAGAGAGACTGCAGTGGTTCAATGTAAGTTTTGTTGTAGTTGGTGGTGAATAAACGAATGACTTCCCAAAAATGAGGCATATCAGTGTTGGCGATCTGGTTCAGATTTGCATGGTACACTGCAGCTGCACAATATTGAGGATGAGACCTGACGAGTTTTAGTATTTAGAGCACCTTTGTTGCAGGATGCTTGCCAAAACGGTCTAGGTCTGAGCCATGACTGCCACTGGCTGAGGTGTGGCTGGGAGGTCCCATGTGCGAATTGGGGAGGCATGGTCAGCATGGGTTTTCTGGTTTCTTTGGGCTGTAGCCACTCCCACAGGCAGTTCAGGCAGCTTGACCCGCCTGATGACCCAGTGTGACAATGATGCCGTCCCACCTGAAATCCTTTCGAGAGCCTGGTTCTTCTCTAAGTTTCTTCCTAAGTTTAGGCCCTAATTGGGAGGTTTTTACTAGCTATTGAGCATTAGGTCTTGTTGCTGTTTCTTTGGGGTTTCTGTTTGTGTGTCTGTAAAAGCACCTGGTGACCACAGCTGATGCAAAAAAAAATGGATTGATTGATCTTTGAGTGCCTCAGTGCTGTGGTCCTGTCAGGCTTCAACTGGACAAGGGCGTAGCCAAGCAAGACTAAAAGTTCTTATTAATATCTTTTGTGCTTTAGAAAACTAGCTGCATTATCAGGGATTTTTTGTCACAGGAGGAGATTGAAACCTACGAGGGAAATGATGAACGAAGCAAACCACGATGCTCCGTTCTGGCTCCACCCAGCAAACTCACGGCCGATCATAATCAGGGTGTTCAAGCAATGGCAGGGTGAATATTTTCAGCTTGCTAACAGCTTTGCTACTTCTCCCAGTTACTAGCCAGCCAGCAAATACTTAACAGTGCACACTAACATGGCAAATATTTTGCAATCCGAATATGTAGGCTTCTGTGTTGTGCATTTGCTGTAAATGTCTTCTATTTTCTTCTGGGGCAAACTAACTCCTTGCGAATGCAGTGGTATATATCTTGATCTAACTTGTTTTGTAAAATTTTCTCCAAAAGTACTTTGTGTGTCATGAGGTCAAAGTTATAGGATAACAAGTTTGTTTATTCAAATCTAAGAAAATATTCGGAATATTAACCTTAATGTTTACATGGTTCATTCTAAAGTGTAGGTTTTGGCTAGCCCATTGACTTCCATTTAATTGTTTAAGGACTTCATCCGTTGTGAAACTTTATCCAGAAGCACCATGCCTCCCATTCACAAAGACTTAGCCATCTGTGCTTCTTAGACGACAGTCTAACTTGTTTTGACATTTAACTGTACAAATGTATCAAATCTAAAAGCTTGCTTTCTGATCCTCACGCTGAATCTACGGGAGTTTCTCAAGATTTGATTCTTGGGGTGCCCCTTTTATATTCACAATGTGCACTTGCAGCTTGGTAGAGCTTTTGAAGGGGAGCCGGGTAGAGCTTTT
>JACXGK010000464.1:0-31202 GCA_016801125.1 Novumbra hubbsi
ACACCTCCTACCTCATGGTACTTAATGATACAGCAAGACATGAACCCAAACACCTCCTACCTCATGGTACTTAATGATACAGCAAGACATGAACCCAAACACCTCCTACCTCATGGTACTTAATGATACAGCAAGACATGAACCCAAACACCTCCTACCTCATGGTACTTAATGATACAGCAAGACATGAACCCCAAACACGCTTCCATAACTATGGAGTCTTTCAGGGCCAAACTGGTCCAGGAAATCAGCAAATTTAAATCTGATTAAATATCCTCCAGTTTGTCCAAGATGTGGCAAAGTAGTACTGCAAATCAGCAATGCCAGCTGTTTTGAATAAGGCTGTTATTACAGATATGCATTAGAAGGTTTAAATAAAATGGATACAGCAAATTTACAAATTAACTTGGTTCGGAAAAGGTCTTTGATCGATTCCAATGGTACTATTTATTTGCAGTGTGGCAGAAGTTTAAGATCAATACTTGTTCATTAAATCCACATGTATGTGAAAGAGTACAGACCAACAATCTTCACCGCTTCAATACAACCTGAATGAAGGGAGGAGACAGTGTTGTACATAGTTGTTACAATACGCTTTAGCCAATCAGAACCATCAGATAATGTTAATGGAAAAACATGCACTGTAACATCAAAAACTCCCAGATCAAAACGTATCTATTTGTGGAGAACATTCTAACATAACTAACTCTACACTAACTATCATTACACTAAGCTTGATAAATCTATTTAAAATTCCTTCTTTAGCGACAGCATTTACTAGAATTTGAGAGAACATGTGTTGGTACAGGACACCCTTTGTTGAAGAACAATATATGTCATATGTTTTTTTACAAGCAAAATCTATAAATAGAATACCTGTCATATCCGTTTGCTATGAAATTCCAATATTTAAGCAAGTGGTTTTGATGAATCGGGACACATCTGCACATGACATAGAACACATCTGCACATGGTATTAGTTAAAGTTAAAAATGGTAAAAGGCTAATTGATTATTACAAAACCACTTTCCAATGATGCTAGCAAGGCCGAAAACTGCTACAGTGGCAAGAAAGAGTATGTAAATCTTTTGTAATTTACAGTTTTTTCACATTAATTTGCCATGAAATGTGATCGGATCCTTAGGGTCATTGTCCTTCTGCATCACTCAAGTTCTACTAAGCTTCAGCTGGTCAACAACCTCCTTGACATTATCATGTAGGATATTTTGGTAGACTTGGGAATTCATTTTCCCCTTGATGATGGCCAGTGGTCCAAGCCCTGAGGCAGTGAAGTAAGCCCACATCATGATGTTCCCTCCACTATACTGATGATGTTCTGGAGTTAGTAAGCTGTGCCCTTTTTGCAATTGCAACATTGTTTTTGCGAGAGAGGAGTGGCTTCCTCTGTGGTTTTTTACCATGGACACCTTGCCTGTTCATAGACTTACGTATGGTAGACTCATGAACAGAGAGGTTTGCCAGTTCTAGTGATGTCTCCAAGCTTTTAGCCATTTCTTTTTGGTTCTGCTTTATCTCATTGAGGATTCTGCGTTGTGCCTTGGGAGACCATTTTCTAGGAAGAGTAGCCACAGTACTAAACTGTCTCAGTTCATAGACAATTTGTCTAACTGTCGAGTGATGGCTGCATAAACACTTTGAGACGGTTTTGCATCCTTTTCCACCCTTATGTAGATCAACTACTCTTGAATTTCTGTCTTGAGAGAGTTCCTTTTAGCAATGTATTTAGTGTCTTTTATCAATCAAAGTAGCTCTAAACCACACTTCCAAACTAATTTCATTAATTGGACTCCAAGTGTCAAGATACTGACTTCATAAGATGTAGTTGAAGTAATTAGCCTATTGGTTCACTTACATTTTCCTCCAACACTGTGAATGTTTAAAGGGTGTGTTCAAAAACGACATGAGAAATAATCATTGTTTGTATGTTATCAGCTTAAGCACATTGTGTTTGACTAGTATTGTGACTTGGATCAGATCACATTTTATGGCAAATTACTGCAGAAAACGAATTAATTCCAAGGGGGTTCACATACTTTTTCTTGCCATTGTATGCTGATTAAAGAAGCGATAAAACTGGCCTCCTTTAGCCTAGTTTAGTATCCTCAGCGTTTATGGGTTTTATAACAGGCTCAAAACAGCGAGAAACAAAGAACTTTCTTTTGAAACTCATCTGTCTATTCTTGTTCTGAGAAATGAAGGCTATTCCATGCAGGAAATTGACAAGAAACTGAATACTCCCTTCACAAACTGAATATCTCGTACAACGTTGTGTACTACTCCCTTCACAAACTGATTATCTCGTACAACGTTGTGTACTACTCCCTTCACAACTGAATATCTCGTATAACGTTGTGTACTACTCTCTTCACAAACTGAGTATCTCAAAACAACGTTGTGTACTACTCCCTTCACAGAACAGCACAAAACTGGCTTTAACCAGAATAGAAAGAGTAGTGACAGGCCGAGAGAACAACTGGGCAAAAGGGCAGACACATTAGAGTTTCAGAAATAAGCTCACAAGTTCTGAACTGGCAGCTTTATTAAATTGTGTCTGTCAATGCAATTTACTAAATGCTAATGCATTGTTCTATTTGGCAACCAAAGAAAATCCAAAGTAATATTGAAATTCTGATCTACTATTCACTGAAATCCCATCTCTCTCTGTTTATTACTAGAAGGTTTGAACATCTCAGAGTTTTTGTGGACTTCGACAACAGTTCTGTGCTCTCGCTGTCCTTCTCCATGTTTGACCTCCCTACTGTTCAATCCAGGAAGTTTAGATAATTTGGATTTAAATCGGGAAATTGACTTGGCCAGTATCTTTATTGTGCGTTTAAAAACGACCTAGTTGCTATGTCAGTGTGTTTTCAGTCAGTGGTTTCTGCTATATGATATTGAATGGCACAATGAGTCTGCTGGTGGTTGCTTGTGCTCTAGCAGATGGCTGTCGTCTGCATTTACATTATCAATGAAAACAAGGGAGCCAGTGACAGCCATTGATGTTCGAAGTCACTGCACCTCCAGTTGTTACACCATATGTAATAGGTAAGGTCATGCCAACTGTCTTAAAGTGATGGCATGTTTAAGTGGTGAATCATTAATGGGGCTCTTGCAGCAAGAGATCCCAGGTCCAATATTCCTCCCATTATTATTGTTTAGCACGCTACTCAACCCACATCTTTCAAGCTAGAGACGCTGGTTAAACTTTTAAATGGTCAGTGCATCCATGACTATGTTGCTTGAACCCTTCAAGCTACATAGACCAAACCAAATTTTGTCCCAAATTTTGGCTATGCTTAAACATGTAACACTTTGAAAGAGTTAAAGCAAGCCCCAGTAAAGTTACTTGTAAAGTTCCAATCTAGTTGGTTTAAGTGTCCCAATTAATACTGTTTGCATTGTGACTCAAAAGTTCTGTTGCTGAAGGATTTTGGTCCAGCTCTAGCAAACTGACACAAACTTCCGATACTAGTCTAGGTCTGTATTTGAGCTCATCCGCTGTCCGTCAGATGAAATCAACATCAAGTTCACTTTGCTGCTTTGGGTTGCTGTGGTTTAGATAGGAAGTTGGCCCAGGCAGAAGACAAGGCGAGTAGTGGCTAATGAGTCCTACTGCTAATGTTAATGTTCGACTCCTCCCCACGAAAAAACACTCCTCAGATCACCCAACCCAACTACTGCTAGGGGGTTTTGAGGTGGTTACGGGTGGACTGACAGAATGAAAAAAAGAAAAACAAGAAACAAAAAGAAAACCCCGGGTTTCTTTTGTACTTTGTAGTGTGAAACTTGTTTTTAAATGAAAGTACATTTGTAAAATGAAAGAAATCGCAAGCTGTGCTTTGAAGTTTATGCAGAAACAGTACTTAAACTGAGCAGAGTTACAGTACTTAAACTGCTGCAGAGTCACAACAACGGAAGACACCCCCAGGTCAAATACAGACTTTATGTTCATCACTTAAAGTTTTGTTCCTATATTTGTATTGTCTTCTAGCTGAAACCTGTAACCATCTGTGTGAAAGTATACATGAAATAATGAGGAAGTTTCATATTTTTGGTCTGTCAGTCTCACTTTGACTTTCCTGTTCTAACGGTTCCAGACAAAACTGTGTTTCATTATAATCAGAGGAGTGTTTCTACATTTAATAATGGCCTGACTTTTCTTTCTTCTTTTTTTTTTTACCTTATCCGGCCACTCTCCCCTCCCCTAGATCTTTGGTGAAGTCAGTGTCTGTTCCAATAGTTAATGTCAGTCTGAACAAAGTAACAACAGTGTGTAGGTAGATGCACCTCTACTGTGGTTAGAGCTGTTGCAGTTACCCATGTTAGTTAGCAGAGATTATTAATAGTCTGAAACACATAAATGGCAGACAGACCGGCAACAATGCAGCTTCTCTCTGTTGCAACCTGCAGCAGACACACACAGCTGTAAGCAAGGATATCGTGGGTATCAAAAGCAAGACTTGGGTGTTCAATGGCAATAAAAAAAGGTTTCCTTTATTTGTACTTGATGTTCCTCACCCAAAACATATTGACCCATCTCATCTGGGTCAGCACGGTTCCCTGTTCAAAGAATAAGAGAGTGATGTGTCCTCAAAATTTACACCAACCCATAATGTCACCCACTAACACACACACTCACACCAAAGGCCTTTTCACCAAGCATTGTTTTTTACCTTTGGGCAGTCGCTTTAGACACTTGCAGTAATAACAGCCAGTGGACAGACTATTACTCTTCAGGTCTTGTTCGGTACAGGAAGACGAGAAGCAGACAAGTTGTGTTTTTGTTTGAACTCGGTTGTAAATGATATAGACAAGAATCCAGACAGTGTCCCTTCAAGAAATGTTTTTGATTCTGACACCCTCTGACAAAAACGACTTGCAGAGCTAGTGTCATTTACCATAAAGATGTTTACAATAAAGATCCATCTATCGAAAGCAGACTGGCCTTTTGCCATAAACAGTTTCATCCCTGGGCTGAGCATTTTAACTACTAGTATAATCAAGCTAGGCACTAACAGACTACTTGCTCTGCTTCTGTGAATAACCGAAGTATCGGCTCCACCTTCTAGTTGACAATAGTTAGAGACTTTTCGGCATTCGTAACTCAGACAAAACTCCTTGGAAATGTCTATTTTCTTTAATGTAATCTCTAAAGTTGACAGACAAATGATATACTAAATCTTTTATTTTAATAAGATACGTATTAGCTATTGCAGAAGTAGCAGGGCCTCTTCCTGGTATCCACATAAAACCTAAAATGTTACATAATACAACCCAATATAACCAATATAACCCAACATATTCTATGCCACTCAGTTTCCAAGAGTTCCCGCTCTGAGGTTGATGCTCATCCACTTAAGAAGCCCAGGGCTAAGACACGACATACTGGTCACTAACTGTTAACATGGTTGTCACACTCCTCAAAACCGATCACACACCCAGTGGCTGTGAGGAGAATCCCAATTGCCCGTCCCACACAGACCCCACAATACCAATACCCTCCTAAAGCATAGCGGATCGCCTTTCACCCACTGGTGTTTATGATATTAATAAATGGAGTAAATTATGTCACAACACATAATACCATTAGTCACAGAAACGACATGGTCTTCACCCATCTGTCCTGTTAGCTCTATATTCTGGAATTAACCATGGTACGGTGTAAAAACAGCTAGAAGCAAATTAAATCCATCATTGAACAATTGTCAAATTCACAACCCCAAAACGTCCAAGCGGCACAGGAAACAAGCATACTTACTTCCCCACAGATCCAAGCTGCTTTAGAAGATTGAAAGATTTCAGCATGATTGCATCCGAGTCAACACTCCTCTTACAAACAATCCCTTTGTCTTGACACCAGCCAAGTCTTGCTGGGTCAGTTTTTTCATTGAGCGGGTACAACTGCAAGTGGCTTTCTTATGGGTGATGTTAGTGTGCTGTGAGTGTTTGCCGCCTATCAAACTCACCGGTCTGAAAAAGAGGAAGTTACTTCAGCTGATCTGTAGGGGGATTTTTTTTTCTCTTTGTATCACATTAAGAAGAAAAAATACATTATCTGTACATGTATCTGAGTCATAGTGTAGATACATCTATCTGCCTAGATCGTAATCTGAATATTGAATTGAGGATGTGATAGTTTAAGATGCACTATACATACATAACATTGCAAGGGACATTGGGAAATCTTTTTGTAGCCTGTAACAAGGCTTTGCCAAAGCACACAATAGCTAACAATTAATTTAAAAACCACTGACTTACAGGCCTGTTGTTGCCAAAATCAGCCCCCCCATGAATATTTTTATTTATGCAGTAAATACAGGAGAATCTGAATGCAACATTTCCTTTGATCTATGGGTGTATTATTATGGGTGATCTGTTATATCTTGCTTCTGTAAATGGAAGCACGACATCCACAGCCTCTCAGGATCAGGATGTGAGAAAAGCAAAAGGGGAAACACCATCTATTGAAGACAGCATAATGCTCCTAACATTGAGTCTAGTAAGCAGGTTGAGTGATTTACATTGAATAATATTGCCTTCATATTTTTGTTTAGGCTTATGATAGTTTAGTAACTACAGTAGACTTCGGTGTACTAGGCCTATGGGCAGGTTGGCAGTTAGGACCGCACTTCACAAAGCAAACATATCCTTACCAATGGGCGCAAGGCTATACTGGCGGACAATGTTGTAAGCTAATATGAAATAGTCCCACCGGAAAGTATTCAGTGCTTCACTTTTTCTTGTTACAGCCATATACCAAAATGTATTAAATTAATTTCTTTCCTCAAAGATCTACACAATGATAATGTAAAAACATTTTATTTATTTTTTTAAATCTTTGCAAATCTAGTAAACGTTTCCAACTAACAAAATCACATGTACATTAGTATTCACAGCCTTTGCCATGACACTCAAAATTGAGCTCAGGTGCATCCAGTTTGCACCGTTCATCTTTGGGATGATTTTACAACTTGATTGGAGTCCACCTGTGGTAAATTCAGTAGATTGGACATGATTCGGAAAGGCACACACCTGTCTATATAACGTCCTACAGTTGACAGAGCATGTCAGAGCACAAACCAAGCCATAAGGTCCAAGGACTTGTCTGAAGTCCTCCAAGACAGGATTGTGTCAATGCATAGGTCTCAATGAGCATTGTGAGATCCATCATCAGTAAATGGAAGAAGTTTGGAACCACCAGGACACTTCCTAGAGTTGGCCGCCAGGTCAAACTGAGTAATCTGGGGAGAAGGGCCTTAGTCAGGGAAATGACCAAGAACTCGATAGTCATCGGCTCTGACAGAGCTCCAGCGTGGAGCTCAGACTGGGGCGACGGTTCATCTTCCAACAGGACAACAACCAGTAGCACACAGCCAAGATAACAAAGGAGTGGCTTTGGGACAACTGTGTGAATGTTCTCGAGTGGCCCAGCCAGAGCCCAGACCTGAACCAGACTGAATATCTATGGAGAGATCTAAAAATGGCTATGCACCGACACTCCCATCCAACTGGATGGAGCTTGAGGTCCTGCAAAGAAGAATGGAAGAAACTGCCCAAAAACAGATGCGCCAAGCTTGTAGCATCATATTCAAAGACTAGAGGCTGTAATTGCTGCCAAATGTGCTTCAACAAAGGCTGTGAATACTTATGTTATGTATATCTACATTTTAGTTCTTGATTTTTGCAAATCTATCAAAAATGTGAACTTTTTTCAGAATCTTGAGGACCAATAATATATGGAATCCATTTTGGAATAAGGCTGTAACATAAAATTGAAAAGGTGAAACGCTGTGAATACTAATTAATTGTTAAACCTACGTTTATACAATTCTATACACTAAATTTTTTTCCCTCAAAACCCTCCTGGGACACCAGATTTTGGGAATCATACAACCAGGATTTCAGGAAAATCTGAAAATGAGCAACCCAACTGGCATTATTGTGAAACTCTTAGATTGACACCGAAATCCCATAGTTCCATTAGATGTCCAAAATACCTGGGTGACAAATATACTTCACATACACCTACATCACATCAAAAACCATGTGTGATCAGAGTTGGGTGTGGAATATTCCAAGTTCAACACAAAAAAACATACTAAAAACAATACACATATATCTATTAATGTATTTATTTCTATACAACAAATCAATTCAAATACAAATTAAAGAACTATCTAACCAATCCTTTCACTCCCGCAGAGTCCATTTTACATTAAAACACTTTGTATATACTGTATGTTTTTAAGAGAGACATGAGTTTTGGCCAGCTCCATTCAGTAAATATTGCTTTCCTGTTCAAGGCATCTCAGGTTCCAACCATAATACTATAGCATAGTGTTGTCATGACTCAGACAGTGACTTGGTCCTCTGTAAACTGTCAAAGGCAACGAAAGAATGGTCCTTATCATGAGAAACAAGCTACAGCCATAGCAGTGAGAAAGACTTACGGTAAGATAGCAGCAATGCCTTCTTTCCATGTTATTAATGTGAAGTGTAATTATGTCCAGAGAACTGTTTATACTAACAGAAATTCAGATAATCAATGTGTCGGATTGGTCAAGCCACATACCTTGAATATGACTTGGTAGAAACATCATTGCATCTAACCGAATGGAGTAAAAACTCCAGAAACTTCAAAACCTAAACGTAATACCTTAAGCAGCATTACAGCTGACTGATCATTTAATAAATTTTTTTGAATGAGACACTGCTGCTTATAAAATTCCTCTCCCACAACTTACATACGGAGCCAAAAGCCTTTGAACTTTTAGGTTGTAAATGAAGACACAGCTGGTGGGAGACAAAGGCCCAACAAGAAAAAAAAAATACATATAGATTTCCTTTATATTGTGGATCTTATTAGTGTTTCTCCACACAAATAACCTGATTCACCTTCTTAAAACAAGTCAGATGAAAGTATACAAACCCATCCTCATCGTCCCCCAACGACTCCCATCCATAAGTAAACGGTGTTAAAATGTAAAAGAAACGAATGAAAGAAGGATCTCCAGCAGCTTTAGAATTAGAACACAGGAGAGGAGTGAGGAGGGAAGACCCCAGACACCTGCTGTGACCTCACAATTCAGAGGAACTAAACAGGCCAAACCAAAGTGCACATTTCCTCCTTCTCACCCCTTTCCTGTCTCCTCCAAAATGCCCGGCTCACACCCTTCCTTCATCAGAAATGAAAGGCCATAGCTCAAGCACACGGTACCCCTGAGCTGACAACCCTCTTATTGGTCCCGCCCCTCGCTCGTACAGTCTTCTCTCTGTCCCGCTCGTCCCCAGAACATTTTCCAGGACCAATCCTCAAGGAATCGGACTAACGCTTGGACTTTGTCTCATCCGCCTCTTTTTCTAGGAAAATGTCAGAAAAAGACACAGTCGGTTAGCAACAGAATTCAAAACAAACCACAATGCGACCACTTAATAGTGAATACGGTCTGGGATCACTCGTTGGTACTGGGGGACTAAACACAAAGGATGACAGTGTGAATTCTCCTTCACCTTTTCTAAGTTCATCCCTCTTCTTCTGTGCATCCTCTCTCTGCTTCTTAATAATGGCCAGCCTGGCGAGGTCGGCTCGGGCCTGGTCGGTTTTCCCTTCCAGGTGCAGCTTCATATAACGCTCCTTCGCTTTCTGCTTCTCGATCTCCTCTCTGCGACAGATAAATAAGGCCATTCAAAGCGACCCGCTTTCAGGATTGAATAAGGCTTAACTGAAACGAGTGACTTCGGCAGTTCCGCTTTAGCTACAGGCAACAGGCTTGAGACTGGAAGGAAAAGACACCCACCTCTCTCTGCGTGAAAGCTCTTTGGGCGCATTGATATCTAGTTCCGTCACCTTCTTACTCTTCTGGGATATGCGGTTGGGATTCTCAATCTCGATTAACCCCTCCACTCCACTCTTCTTTTTGTTCTGAAAACATTGACCCAAATCAACATATAAGTTCTGATTCAGGCAGTCTTGAAAGGTATTTGACACTTGAAACAGACAGGGTTATCATGACCAGCCTCACCGACACCAGTTAACATTTCTACTACCCATGAAAAGCAGCACATGTACTCACAACGTCCTCCTCTTCACTACTGCTGTCGTCAGATCCTGATGACTTCTCCTCCTCCTTCTCTACACCACCGTTTGCCTCCTATTACACACACAATAATGCCATTTAATGTTGATTTATACACACACACACAACTATAGAAAACAACGATTCTGCTGAGGTAAAGTTCATAAGTCAATCAGACCGTGCAATAAAATAAGTTATTAAGACAAATGTGTAGTTTAAGATAAATATGCTTTTTGAGAGTAAGGAACATTATGGCAATCTTATTACAGCTCAAGAAACATTATAATATTTTATTAATCGAGTCACTTTCACACACACACTATAGCTATATCCACCTTTGTTCAGTGAAATCAAATCAGCTGCCACAGAGTTTTAGCAGCCAGGCTATAGATAGTATCGTGAAATCTGTTATTAGTTTAAGGGATTTTCACATTAAAAACAAATGCTAAAAGATAAAGTATCACATTTGGCCTGTTTCAATCTACACGGTCAAATAGCTATAAACACGAAAGAAGCCTTTCTTTCTGAACAAGTGTTTTCTGAATGTTTCCTTGTTATCAGAGTTATTTTGGCAACTACTAAACAGTTCAGATAAAGGAGCTGTCCTCTAGACAAATTACTATACATGGGTTCTGTGCTCACCAACTCTCTCTGTGCTTTCATCTGTCTGTCAATCTCTTCTGGGTTGCTGAACTGCTTTCCCCGGCCCTTATGACCTTTTTTACCTGAAACGAGAGTTAAAAGACATGTAGGTAATCCAGTGCAGTGGAGCAGGATATGAGTCAGACATGACGTTAACTGCGGCATGAGGGTTACAGATATTGGAATCCAATCCATATTAAAAGCAAAAGAGATTGACCTCGCTACTACTCTTCCTGTATATATTAGAGTATAGCTAATAATAATTACCACATGACAGGCAGTAAACTCAGGCAAAAAATAACGACACTATGAACGGAGCATCCAATCCATCTGGTGCAAATGCTACGGTGTTAGCCAGACAATTTAGCTAGCATTATGTGGCTAGTGACAATCTTTGGCTGAGCAGCTAGTTTCGCTAAGAGTTGTACTGTTTACGAAGTTCGTCTTTAATTGTTTAGCTACACAATCTGACAAATATTAACGTGTTTCTCTAGCTAGCCGAATAACTATAGATGGCAGCTAACTACGTCAGTTATCTCACTAAACAGCGACACGCTTTCCAATTAGCTTTTGTACTGCAGTTATGCTAGCTATATTTTTGTGCTAATATTACGGCAACAGCAAGTGTAGAATCAAGTTCAGCTATAGCTAACTAGCTACATTTGATATGTTGGTAATTCCAACGGCGTAGGATACTCACCGCCTCTGGGCATATTTGGTATGAGAAATCGAACAACTAACAAAGAAAATGAAAAAAATCTATATATATATGTTCACTGTTTTCAGCAAAAACCGAGGGTCTCTTTTCCTAAAAAGGCCTTCGCTACACCGTCCTTGTCTCGCGTTATCTTCTACCCGCTTCCTGTGAGTAACAAAAGTAAAAGGCAGTGCAATGATGCAATACTTAGCCAATCGGTACACAGGGATTTTGACAGACTTTTCAACAGACCATTTCTATCAGGAAACATACATGTACAGAGTGGACGGAAAGTAAAAAAATAGTTTATAAAAACGCAGGTCTGTAATTGTGTTGTTTGAAGCTCCGCCCTAATTACTTTATACAATTGTTGGAAAGTAACGTATTTGCGGCTTTTCCTCAGGGACGTCCTTCTCAGACCAAGTACTGTCACTGAACCTTTCACATGTGGAAGTTAAAGTTGCCATTTGAAAGATTTTAGATATACAACCAGCACAAATACAAGCATAGATTACCATAAGACATTATTGTTTCAAATATGTTTTCACTTAACCACCATGAACTAGCGAATACTTTTCCAGTGAAGTGAAGAAGTTATGCTATTGTTTACATTTATTACTTCAAACATTAGAGGTAGTATTTGACAGTGTTCTTTTAAACAGTAACTCTTGAACCTTTCAAAGTAGAGGATCCAAACCAACTTTTTTTCACATTTAGGCAATAATGAACCATTGCATTGCAGTAATAAACCCTCAAACAGAATCAATTTACCTGTTCAAGCTAGAGAGACTAAACAGTTTTTCACATGGTTTGGTTATCCCAACCTATCCCATCAACAAATGTTACTGTTTTTCTCAACATGAACAATCTGGAAAGCACACCCCATTAATCTTTGTAAACGTCTTTGCTCATTTACTTTTCTTGTACTTTGAGCTCTTTAGGAGCAATGTAAAAACACTTCTGGCCAAGATGGCATCCCTGGTCGGACATTTGAGAGAAACCAGATTACTGGCATCTTTTGGGCACACAGTATTCAACCTGTCCATGTCACATGCTGTAGTTCCCACCTGCTTTAAGAAGGCCATAATCCTTCCCATGCTGACGAAAAACAGGATTTTCCAGGTTCAGTATATCCACACCAATTTGCCTACACTTGCAACCAAACCAAAGGATGTAATTTATCACTTTGCACGGTCAACACACCTAGAGAACACCTAAAGTATTTGTGCGAATGCTGTTTATTATATATAGTTCAGCATCCAACATGATTGTTTCTTGTAAAATAACTATGAGTACTGGGTCCCGCCACCAGCTTGTTTAAGGAGATACTGGACTATATGATGGGTGGATTTCAAACTGCAAGAATGGTCAAAACAACCTTATCCTGCCTGACTCAGGGTCCTCAGCCCTCTGCTTTACTCCCAATATTGGCTTTGTTCCTCCGGCAACTTCATCTTGAACGTTTGCAATAACGTGATGTCCAAAATTGTTTGTAGCAAATAATTAGATATTTAATTATTCCAAATAAAATCATTTATATTTAGCATTGCCAGACATCTTCCCTCAGAGGCCTAGACACCTGCCTGATTTTATGAACACCTCCTACATGTTCACCAAATCCAGGATGACTGGAATATTAAACTGGGCTTTTGTTTCAAAAGAATGTATGGCCACATGAGACCTTATGAAAGTGAAGAGCTGTGGTGAAAGCGTTCAGCCCTGTCTTGTCCCATTATGGAGGTTGTCAGGGTTCAAGTTATCGGTTGCGGAGTATTCTAGTGTGATCCATTTAATGAATCCATACGCAGAATTAGTTGGGACACTCCACTAGAACGAATCAGGTTATTTTCAGCATCAAGAGATATAACAACAAGTTCCAGGTTAGATGGCAACGCCCCTCATTTACACTATTCATTAAGGAAGTGAGTGCATACATTTTAGAAATGTTTTTTGTTATTCAATCATTGGATTCAAAGAACATTTCATGCAAGTAGGGAACAAGAATGTCACTCGGCTGCTAAAACCATATACATGCTGAAAGATTCAGTTGAAAACAAATAGTATTTTCAAAAATAGTTGAGAATTGATGGTAACCTTTTAATTTAAGTTCTTGGAAAAAATAAATAGATTAAAAAAAAGAAAAGGACAGGACATTTTATCTCTCATAACTTCAATTAATAAAATTCTATAAAAAAAAACAAATATTTGACAGTACATACAGGTACAGATTACTAAAACTATCAATTAACATCCCTTATCAATTTCCCCTTAATTAGGTCCTTTTCATTTGTCGCTAGGAGCCTGTGTCCAGTTTCTATTCAATTACTTCTTCCTTCGACTGTGATTCTTCACCTCTTCCAGCTCTTTCTCCATCAAGTGAGACTCTGCAGTGGTTTCTGACAACTGAAGGAAAAGGTAATAAGTTACATACAGTATAGGCTTTTACATAAAGATGCCTATAAAGTAATGTGAAAAAGTTGAATGTGGTCTTTTTGTCTTTGTACATATATGGACATATGAATATGTAATCTTCACTTCACTATTGACCAATTAAGGTAACAAATTGCACTGAAAGATTATACGCAATCATTCATCTATGAAATATCCAAAGAGGTGCAATTTTATGGAGCTGAACAAATAAGCTTCAATAGCTGGCGTTTCCTGAAATAGCTTCATGCTGCCATTTAATGCAATTGTCGATCTGTCCCCTACAACCGTGTCTTGTGTGTTTGGGATCTGTCTCCTGTTGCAAGAACCATGTTTGGTTCACCTTAGGTTTTTTCGACAGATGGTTTCACATCCTCTTAGAAATTCTTTGGTACAATATGGACCTCATACATGCCCGCTTCAATGATGGCAAGTTGGCCAGATCCTGAAAAGCAGTGTAGCAGCCCGGAACCATACTGTCACCTCCTCCATGCTTTAAGGTGGAAAAGAGGTTCTGTTCAAAGGCAGTGTTTGGATTTACGGCAGCTAGCATTGTGGTCAAGAAACTCCACCACTGACTCATCTGTCCAGAGCATATTGCTGCAGTCATTTTTAGTCTTTACTCAGTTGTTGTTTCAAACATCAGTTTTATTGCTATTATTCTTGGAGAGCAGATGGTTCTTCCATCCTGACCTCCTATGAGGGCTATTTGTGTAGTCTCTTTCTGACAGTTGACTGATGCATTTTGACAGATTGTGGTATTTAGGCCCAAAGATCTCTTGATGTTACCCAGGGGTTCTTAGAGACTGTTAGCATCTTTCAGCTCTTGGCATGAATTTGGTGGGACAACCGGTCCTATTGTAGACTGTCAGAGGTCTCGATTTTTCACTATTTGTAGATGATCCGTCAGACAGTGGAATTATGTACTTTGATTTGCAGGAAAATGGCTTGTGGCATGGGCACTACAAAATTGGGTTGTCTTTATCAATGCAAATGTGTAAAAAACATCCAGGGGGTGTACTTTTCCCAAACTGTAAATGGAACCTCATATACAAGGTTAATATCATGCTGTCTCTATATATCAATTGCACATTTTACATGTTCAGTGGAATACTTTGGGCTAATGAGAACATGTTCAGAACAGGTTTTAAGTGTGAGAACGTTATTAGAACATGTTTTACGTGTTCAGTGGAATACTTTGGGCTAATGAGAACTCACCATGTCCAATAGGAGGTCAATCTTCAGCCTCAGTAGGTTGTTCTCCTCCTCAAGCTGTAAGTTCCTCTTTTTTAGTCTCTGCATCTCTTTCCCTGATAGATTCCCTCCAGTCTCTTTAGAAAGAAAAGAAACACATGGAAATAATCACCAGAAATGTATAACTAACCATTTCTACATCACCGAGGGAAAGCTTGGTTACCTGCAATCCACTGCCCTTCTTCAAATTTCAAACTCTGGCCCCCAATGTTCATAACGGGTGCTCCATATTCAAGACCTAACTCGATTTCTTTTGTAGACCTATCCAACTAGACAAACACAAGTAAAATGGAATTAAGAGACCGACATTCCCATGATAGCAAGGCAGTAGTGTTGAGGAGTCACACTCACAATGTAGAATTGTATCAACTCACAGTGTGCAGATTGGAAAGAGAAACAGACTTGCGTGGAGGGGTCTTTTTCGGACTGAATGTGTTGCCAAAAAGCGGCATCTTCTTCATTAACGTCGATAAAGACAGCTTTGAATTTAGATAAATGCACTTTGTGGGTGATATGACTACAACATTAGCGTAACGTCGTATTTATACTGTTAAGTCTTTTCAAAATAGCATTCAATTAGTGTACTGTAACGTTAGCTAACCGGGGTTTTCCAAACCTCTAATCGGGAACATACTGTAGCTTTGTATTTTATCAGTTTCCAGAGCAAGTAAAACTGATGACTTGTCAACGAATTAACCGCCATTGATTACGTGAATCAGATGCTTGAAGCTAGCTAGTTAAAAGCTACGAACTAGTAACTAATTCAAAGGTTCAACTAAATTGTGGGGATTAATACACAATACGCTGTTTGAGAACCACGCACTAAGCTACTTAGCTAGCTATTTAGCTTGCTTTCAAAGCTTGCTAGCTAGCTATGTATTTTAACTTGAAATAAATAAAAACGTGTTCACGGTACACATTTTATCTAGCTACCCTAATCGAATCTATTTTAAAAGGCAAACGTTATTGTACGAAGTATATATACCTATTCATTGATTAGCAGTTGCAGTCTCTCTCGTCCAACACCATCCAATACAGCAATTGTTTGGGATACCTTTTCACTAGGTTACTGGGACAGATCCATTTAGTTTATACAGGTAATGAAAACCACTTATTTAAAAGGCAGCACACTATTTGAATTGGAATATATGAAATCATTGTGTTTTTAATATTTAGTGTAACTTTACTATTAGTATAACTTCAAGTATTGGGTTAATCTTTTTAATAATGTGAACACGATGTATATAACCCTATTCTGGTGTGTGGGATAATCCACCAACTATACCGGATTACCATAGTAATAGCCTCCACATTGTGGATGTTTAGAACATGGCGCTTTCATAGGACGGTTTTACCTGCAAGAATAGTTTTGTACGTTTGTCAATAGTAGTTAAACAACAGACGTATTACAGTAAAATATATGAATAGTGTTAAGATGATTTCCTGCATATTATCTATATTCTGTTTATATGAGAAACCGCCATTACGTAGCCCCAGTGGCCTAATGGATAAGGCACTGGCCTCCTAAGCCAGGGATTGTGGGTTCGAGTCCCATCTGGGGTGTAGTGTTTTTGTCTTAGGTCTACGATTAATTAAACGCTTTCTCGATCTGATTGATGATATTAGTTTAAGAACTACAATTTAAGAAATAGTGTCGTGTTAGTGGTGACTTGAATGTCTCTTGTCAATATTATGCTACTTAGAAAGCTTCTCGTTGAAAATATGTAGCCATATTGTACTATTAACATCGTGAAATAAAGAGGGAAACAAATCTGTTGAATTTCAGAATGTTGTTCAACTGAGACTGCGACAAAAACATATAGATTTTGTTACGTTTTCATTTCAATGTCATTAGCTGTAACGTCCATATTTTGGTAACTAAGAGTCCGACATAATAACTGAGTGGTAGAGACCACACGTCATAACTATCCTGTCCTCTACCGCACAGGTGCTGAAGCTTGAGACCAAGAGCGTTAATTACCGTGCAATCTGATTTGACAAGCGATGAGAACCGATCGATAAAATTATGGCTTTCTTGAGGGAGCAGAGAGAATTCCTTCTTTTGATGGTCTTGACTACAGCCTCTGTGCAAAACTACCGTAAGTCTTCAGTAATTTTACATTTCACTTGGACACTGAAATATCCCAAATAATATGTGGTGTGTAAACTCTGATCAGCAATCGTTTCCTATTTTTTAAGGCTTTAATCTGCTAAAAACTTTTTTATGGAAGTAGTGTTATATTGTATTTACTTGTTTTTTTTTCTAACCACTGTTCTTGGAATTACGGGATTCTTCCAAAGTTTTTCTTACGTTTTTTTAAGTCAACCTGCTGTCTGTATATTTTTGCATGATTTTATTGACGTGTCATGTCACTGACAAAAAAAAGTATGCTTTTTTTCTAGCAGACAAATCATTCCTATTGTGAACATCTTGGTAGTGTCCGGCCTTTTTCGGGGGTTGGCGCAGATATAAAAGGCATACATATGTAGGCTACCACATGCTCTATTTACTTCATGCTATTTTTATGTTTTTTTTCCAACATAGCCTCCTAGCTCTGGGAGACCTCAGAAAAAATACACAGTGGAATTTGCCTATTGTGAATTCAGGAAAGCATATTATTAAATGTAAATGTTTGACCAGACACTTCAATGTCACTTACTGGAGATTCTGTATGCAGTACATCTATTCTTAGATTTTCTTAGATCTAAAATCCACTTAGCTGAATAAATGGATGAGGCACTTTAGCTTAACTTCTTTCAACCACCGCATTTGATGCTTGTAAAATTAATATATGTCATGTCTGTTATTCCTCCTTATATCTTTGTGATAGAGTTCCAAGAGGCCACTGTGTTCTGGAATGCTGCCCAGAAGAGTGTGATTGTGAAGGAGGGGGTGTTGGAGAGAGAGGGGGGTGCCTATGGCTATTACAATAACACACTCACCCTTACGGGCTGGGGGGTGCTGGAAATTCAAGCAGGGTATGGGGAGATCCCGGAGAGCGATGAGATCACTTATTTTTTGGCTGGGTATCTGGAAGGATTCCTGACTGCAGAGTGAGTACTCTGTGCTTTGTTACAAATTACACAGGGATGATTGATTCATCTATTGTACTCCATGTTCTACACATTTGTTTTAGACGTCAATATTGAGAGTAAGAATCCTAAAGTAAATGTTATATATTGAAGAACATATTGACCATGGCTTTCTCTTTCCATCAGACAGATGTTTAACCACTATGCCAACATATATCCTCAAATGATTAAAGATGTGAAGATTTTGGAGCCCTTGAAAGACTTCATGATGTAAGATCTCCTTTATTTGACAGACAATTGAGAGACTTTGTCTTCTGCTTCACTCAGGCGCTGAGGGTGCTGACCACAATGTTCAGTCCTTAGAAGGTTTAACACAATTGTTGTTACTAATTGAGAGTAGGGACAATGTTAAAGTCCACAGAATTAGTCATTAGAACACTCTAATGGACATGATGCTTTGACTAAAATGGGTTTACTATTAATGGGCGGTGTGGTTATCCCATCCGCCTATCTAATAAGGAATGCATTGTAAGGTGCTCTGCATTAGAACGTCATGGGATTTCAAAAACATTTGATGGGTCATATTTGTGCGGTAAAAGGTTCAGTGAAAAGCAAACTGAGGGAGGTGAATGGCCAGAGTCATGTCATCTTTAATTCAATATAATTACTGTAACAGGCAGATAATGTGGTTAATCCAGACAGATTTAGGTACAAATTGGGCTGTTATTGCTGCCTGCTTTTTAGATTTTGTCCTGTTCAAGTGTAGACAAATTTAGAGTGCAGTGCTACTTTGTAAAAGCTTGTACCATAACTAGCATTAGTGAGAAATATTAGCTAGCTACTTTGCATCTGTCTAAGTAGCTTGAATTGGACTGATAAAAGTGGATTTAGCTGCAGATAAAAAGGAGGAAGGAAAGGCTAGTAGGCCATGCAGAGGTTTTGTTTTCCTCCACTAAAATGATTAAAACACTTACTACCCCCAAAAAACTCTAACACAAAAATACTTTGAAAGTGGTGAAGCCAGTTCTATAATTTTATATTCAATCTAATTTAATGGTAGCATTTTAGTACATTTAGAGAATCCATCACTTCTGCTCTTCATTCCGTTGAAAACACATTGATTTCTGCCTGTTGCAACCGTTTGTCTGGGGTCCTTCTTACATTTCTGTTGGTAAAGCGGCATGTGTGTTGTGTCATGCAGCACAACCAAACACACCCATGTCATGGAGACTACTGCCCTGGGTACGTATGAGTTGGTAGCGCCATATAAAAAAAGTATCTAGAGAGATTGTGTGTATCCAGTTATGAAGATCACAGCCAAAACGTACGTACGCCTGGCGTGGCCCCCTGGACTTTTTTACAAATTAATTAAACCACTCGTTTTTTTATTGCATTGTTCAATATTTACGGACGTTTTATTTACGCAGCAGAAAAAAAGGTTATGATACAACTTTTAACTTTTTGTCACCATGACCGTTTACTTGAGATGGTTAGAATTATCTATGTAGACAACAGGGCGAGACACAGTTACAGTATGTAATATCTGTCTACAGAAAACAGGACCATTGGACCAGGGACCAGGTGAAGCTGAGGGGAAACACTGACACCCTGTGGCAGCATGCAGGACTAATCCTGGCTCAGCTGGATGGACTGCAGGCTGGGGCTGCACACTGGGCCAAAAGCCAGCAAAGAGAGGTGTGTTGGGTGGGGGTGGTTGTACAGGTTGTGGAGAGAAAGACGTGCGTGTGCTGCTATAGTATAGTGTAAAAAAGAAAAACAGTAGGCCAATTGCCATTATCGTTCTCCATTAAAATGACCCTAGATAATTGGGCAAAAACATAAAAAGTGAATAATGGGGCTTGATATTGGTTATTTTTTTTATTTAATGATTATCTGGCAGTACCATTTAGTCCTTCATTCTGACATAAGTATCATGGGCATCATGTCATAATACCTGCCAAACAAAAATCCCCTTGTCCTGCTGATGTGATCAGCAAATCTGCACTTGTTTTTCGGGCCATTGGTAAGTAAGTTAACTTTTCTCATTCGCTTAATCTATTAACAGCAAGGGTTCACTAGGCACTTGGTTTTTATGGATGGATTTTGTCATGGGGAATAAACAAAAACACTCAATTATATTTCACTGAATTTTAAGCATTCATTTACAAATTGAAAATCTTATTTTTTTTTTTGTAAAAATGTTAGGCATGTTGAATTGGACATTCCTGGACTTTATTTATCTCCCGTTAAGTAAAAACTAATTTAAACAATTGACTATTCCCCTTCAAGTTAACTCAGAAATCCGGTCACTTACAATTTATTTCTCTTTACACAGCAGTCGGAGAAGCAGCAGGAAGCACCTTTAGTGGGAGATTTCTGCAAGTTCATAGCATAAAATATGTTTTTGAATATTATTTTTGAAGAATATACAGTATTGGGTTAGAATTACTAATGCTTGCAATTTCTTTTTCCATCTAGCTCTGACAGATTATTTTTCTTTTCTTAACATTTCTTCTTGCTTATTTTAGATCTTTTAGGCTTTATTGTACAAGAACGTTTTGAAACCGAGTGTTTTGCTGTGAGGGCAGTAGGTCAGACTAAAACCACATCTGCCACAGTACACGTGCAACGGAGGGAGTGGAGTAGCCCACTCAACGTCCCTAGGCGCTGATTGCGTCGTTATCTGAAATGTACTTTCTGTTGCGTTGGTGGTTGTCACACATGTCTATCTTAAGATAAATGCATTACTTCTCTTTTTGTATTTCTAGTTGGTCTCACAGATGTATTGATAGCCAACGTGTGTGAGTGTGCATATGCGTTTGTTTGAAAGATGCGTCAGTACCTCCATTGTGCTGGGATCTTATAAGATTTCGCAAACTCCTAATTGCAAACAGTTGTCGGTATTTCAAAGAATCTTAACTTAACTTCTTTCTTCCATCTGTCCACCTCCTAGCCTCTGTCCATGTTTGCACTGCAGTTTCTGAATGAGGTTGGAGACCTGTTGGACCTCATCCCAGCACTGACATTAGGCTTAAACTGCTCCAGAGGCCATGGGCCATTCAAGATGCCAGTTATGGGCCACTGCTCAGCTCTCATAAAGGTCAGGGATCAGCTGAATAGAAGATGAGTTGCTTATCATTTTTGTTGACACGTGGGAACATCTTGTTCCCACGTGTGTAGACATGTGTAGTCAGACTGCACAATTGGTTTATAATGATACATCAATCCTATTTTCTACAATACCTTTCTGAGATCCAGTACTTTACAATTAATGAACTATGTAAGATAGTGATGGCTGTGCACTAATTAACATGTGTATGGTCTTGATTCTGGTATCTCTCTAGGTGCTGCCAGGGTTTGAGAACCTGCTGTTTGCCCACTCCAGCTGGTTCAGTTATGCTTCCACCATGCGTATATACAAACACTGGGACTTCAGACTTGCCAACACACACACTGCCACTGGCAAGATCTCTTTCAGCAGCTACCCTGGTACAGAACAAATAGTGGTTGAATTTGATTAGCTTAATATAGCATTTTACTGTTTATAGTGATTTATAGCTATTGATAGTGCTTTGTATAAATATGTTTTGGCCGAGCTCACCACATATAATACTGTTTACTTCCTACGTGTCCTGTTTGTTTCTATACTACAAAAATACTCTACACTGTACTAGCTAACTTTGAACAAGTCAGTGTTAAGCAGTATACATTTTCAATTGAGGGTTGATTATTAGCGATGCAGCTAAGGTTACCCAGGTCTGGTAGGTGAAGTGATGTTGCTGTAAAGCTTTAAGACTGTTCCCACTCCATTCAAAAACATGTCTCTTTAAGGCTCTATTACCATGAAAACTGATATGGCTCAAATGTTCTATTTTTAGAGCTAAGAATGGAATGTTATCTCACTCAAGTACCCACTAAAAAGGATTAAAATACACCCAGAGTGAGAAATGGAATCTCAATATGTTCTTTAAGCCCCTCTTCTGTGCTAAAGCTTACCCAGAAGGGTTGGTACAGGGCCATCATAGCCCTGTAGAACCTACTTAAAATATATGTCCTCTAACCTCCATGTCCTCTAACCTCCATGTCCTCTAACCTCCATGTCCTTTAACCTTCATGTCCTTTAACCTTCATGTCTTCTAACCTCCTATCTCCTCGTTCAGGCTTTCTGTCATCCCTGGATGACTTCTACCTGATGGGCAGTGGGCTACTAATGACCCAGACTACCAACAGTGTGTTTAACACCTCCCTGTACACCCTGGTCACGCCACACTGCCTGCTAGCTTGGCAGAGGGTACGACTGGCAAACGCCCTGGCACACACTGGGGAGGAATGGGCACATGTATTCTCCCAGTACAACTCTGGTGAGGCCTGGGAGTAAAGAGGTCCCTGGGGTTTGGGGATTTGTGTAATACTCTATTGGTTGATGATTACTGGAGTGCATAGTCTCATAACACTCTGTAGTTTGCCTTGAACTGATAGTTGCATACATTGATATACAGCTGATATCAAAATCTACAGACCATTACTGAAAATGTATGTTTTGTTGACATTGATGTAACAGCCGGAAAACAAATCAGACCATTTTTCATCTTTATTAATATATTGTGGCTAACCAAATTGAAGAGAAAAACTATTTGGTTGCATACGCGGGTTTAACAGTTATTTAATGGCTAATCAGTTTGTTCCACAGTGAGTACTGGTAGCATTGCAATCAGTTACTGTCACGGTTATAGTGAGGTGCGGAACCATACGCAGACATTGTAAAGAAAATGGGAGTTTAATCCTTTAAACAGACGACACGAACTGTAAACGTAAAATGAAAGGTATGAAACAAACATAAAACAATGTACAAATAACGTTTAGAGTATTCACTGAATATTGGAATTAAACAAAGGACAAACCGTGACGCTGTGACGCACAAACAATAAACCACACCGTGTGTGCTGAAAACCCTAACCTAAGTAGGCTCCCCAATCAGAGTCAACTGAATGCCGCTGCTCTGACTGGGGAGCCCACAGCAGCATGGAGAAGGCTAGAGGCCTCTCCATGGGTCATGCTCTGAGATGGCCAGGGGCCCGCAGCCAGGGCATGACAGTTACGTTGCATCCTCCTAAAGCTTACCCAAGGGATCTCCTGGTATCACACCCTGCCAAGACATCGTGCACGTTACCTGATCATTTTACTTTACTCTGTTCCTTCTCAGGAACCTATAACAGCCAGTACATGGTGTTGGATATGAGTAGAGTGTCATTGGGAAGGAAGATAAGAGACCGTGCCCTGACGGTGGTTGAGCAGATACCTGGGCTGGTACTACACTCTGACCAGACACAGGCCCTGAGACAGGGTAACAAATACTACTATTTTACTCTAGAATGGTGGGTGGCTGAACTGCATAAGCTTTCACCAAATGTAATGTATTATTTATAATGTGTTAGGGTCCCATCCCACTTCTTTGCCCTTTCCTGGTCTGTCCACCAGGGTACTGGCCATCTTACAATGTGCCTTTCCACGAAGAAATCTACAACCTCAGTGGCTATGGAGTGATGTGGAGGAAGCATGGAGCGGACTTCTCCTACGACCTCTGTCCCAGAGCTAAGATCTTCCGCAGGGATCACGCCAGGGTTATAGACCTTGGCTCCCTAAAGCACATCATGAGATACAACAGTGAGTAGCTGCTGTATGACTTTTTAGATCAGAGTTGGTCATTTTGTCCCCTTAAAATATGTCATGTTTTACTCTTAAACTGGAGCAGGCAACATCACTCTGGCCATGCTCTAGCTGTAATTTGGCCAAAGGGAAATAAAACGGTTACCTTTTTGATGCCTTATCTAAACATAGAAATACTTCAGTGAAGGATTCAGTTATTTTGTATGGATCCTGCTGTGTTTTGAATTTGTTTCACACTATATGTATGAAATGGGTGCTGTTGAACTGTGCCACCAGACTATAAGAAAGACCCCTATGCCAAAGGTCATCCATGTAAATCCATCTGCTGTCGCAATGACCTGAGGCAGAAAAGACCACACCCAGGAGGCTGCTATGACACAAAGGTCAAGACATTCATTCATTCACTTATTCAGAAGGTCAAACGGAACCTAAATGCACAACCAATCCTCCTGCAGTACACCACAATTAATACTACAAATGTTTAATGATTCTCTTCCTCCTTCCTTATTCCAGGTGACTGATGTCCATCTGGCCCGTCAATTGGCGGCAGAGGCAGTGAACGGTCCCACCACTCAGGGAGGCCTGGTTCCCTTCTCCTGGAGCCAATTCAACAGCACAGTCCACCAGGGTCTGCCCCAGTCATACAACTTCAGCTTTGTCACCATGAAACCAACTCTGTCAAAATCCCTGCCCTAAGAAGGGTATGGGGCCAGGGTTGTTTACTTTAGGATATGTAAATGTTGTTTAGATATAACCAACCTACAGGTGCTAGAACTGATGAGCCAATTAAATTGTTTTTCACACACACCTGCTCTCTTGTAATAATGACTTGAAATTCCCATGTAAAGGTTAAACCATCACATTAGGTTTTTTTTATTATTATTTTTATAGGACACACAAGACACTAGAGCAACAACTGCTACAATAATAGAAAAATAGCAATAATAAAAACGTATATGAACTGATAACAGATCTTAAGTGTTAAGTGTAGAAAATGCCATGGGATTGCCAGTATAGCGGGGGGGGGGGCAAAGCAGGGAAGAGGTGTAGAAATACAGGCCCGTGCCTTAAGCTGGCACCAAAGGGAATCTGGAGCATGAAGACAAAACAGCAATTTCTGAAAAGTGACCATGCTCATAACATGTAGCATGTGAGCACAACAGCAGAAGACCCGCCCTGTGACCATGCTCATAACATGTAGCATGTGAGCACAACAGCAGCCGTTTCACAGCTACTGTGGACAACAGGTTACATTTGAACTGCAAGTTGGAAGATGCAATCAAGGCATATTGGTGGTCTAGCTTAAGGATGGCAGAAATTACAATGTAAATATTCAGAGGAGGCCACGTTTGTAAGCAGCGCCGGTCAATACAAGAGAAAGAGTGCTGCACATGCAACACTGATGAGCCAAAACATCCTGACCACTCACAGATGAAGCGAATAATGTTCATCTCCTAACTGGGTCTGGGTGGATTAGATGGTGAGCAAATAGTCAGTTCTCGTAGGCAACGGTGTTGGATGGAGGTGAAATGAGCAGGAGTAAGGCCCTGAGCATCTTTGACAAGGGCCACATTGTTGTGGGTAGATGTCTGGGTCAAAGCATCTCTAAAACGACAAGGCACCTGGGGTGCATCCAGTCAGCAGTGGAGAGAATCTACCGACAGTGAGCCCAGGAAGGACAAACCACAAACTGGGCAACAGGGAGTTGGGTGCCCAAGACTGTTCAATCTGTGAGGGCAACGAAGGCTATCCACTTTGGTCCAAACTGACAGGAAGTCTACTGTGCCTGAAGTAACTAAAAATGTTAATGATGGTTACGGTATGGATGTGTCACTACACAACAGGGATGTGTCCCGGGGCATCTCACTCCACTGTGTGGCCGTGTTCGTGTGTGCCGGTTTTACCCGGGGAAGTGATGCACTGTGGGAAGACAACAAGCCAGTTGTGACATCTTCAGGGGTCTCGTAGAGTCAGCGGTGTTTTGGCATTACCTGTAAGGTCAACAACATATAAGGCAGTTTTGACACTTCAGTGTGTATGACGCAGGTTTATTTCCCTTTTCCTAGATTTTAATGTATTATAACCATGTTGACTAGAACAAGAGACAGCTAATAAAGGAATTATACGATATTGTCAGGATTTTGGGAGTTTTTTCTGTGAACCATTTAAGAACATGTAGAAGGCTGTCAAGGACATAGCTAAAAATCCAATGTTGTGTAATTTCTTAAACATGCCTTAATCGACATAATTTCCCAACATTTTAATATGGAAACATGGAAATGTATATAATCGTTTGTCAGAAAATGTTGCAAATGGCGTCTTGGTGTTACTGTGTGTGTATTTTAAAATGACTAATCTGAGTTACTGTTGCTAAAAGCTTTGAGATGCACTAATGCTAGATCATTATGACAGATTTTGGAACTACAAGATCCACAGTTCTTGCAGCTCGCCCGGGGGAGAAGCGGGAGAAGACTAGGCGGAGTTTAACAGAATGCGCAGCGGTAGGCTTCTCCGTTGTCCTGGGGAAGAGACTAGCAGTTCAGAAAAAGAGGAAGCTGGAACGGCGGCGAATACGGACGCGTTTGCTAATTGATGTTGCTTGCATCTAGTGCTATTTCCTAATGGCAACGGCGAATCAAAGGAAATTGGTGCCACCGCCTATATCGGAAGTCCTTACGCTACCGACACTTCAGGGCTTCAATAACAATAATAATAACAATAACAACAATAACAATAAAGACAGTGAGGGAAGCGAGAATACGGCCACTGCCACATCGAGCGCCACCGATTCAAGCCGGACGGAAACATACAGCATCGGGAACGGCTCTGGAGTCAATCCTACTTTGGGAAATAACGGGAAATGGGTTCGATTGAACGTCGGTGGCACCGTATTCCTCACCACGCGTCATACCCTACTTAAAGAACAGACTTCCTTTCTTTACCGTCTCTGTCAACAACAGGACTTGCATTCAGACACGGTAAGGACAAGACTGATCAAGCGCTTAGCTTCGATAATGACATAAGACATGTTTGATCGAACTGTTTTGATCGAAGATGTTGTCTCTTTTTGTCCTGATGGGTAATCAAACTATTTTACGGTTCCAGGTAGAACCAATAGATTAACCAAAGAGAGATAAACCTTTCCAAAATTATTTCCAACAGATCCAGCTAAACAACAAATTTGGTGTGTGTGTGTGTGCGTGTGTGTGCGCGTGCGTGTGTGTGTGCGTGCGTGCGCTCAATACCTAATGGGTCTGATGGATGTCCACACGCTGCTTCATGCAGACAATGCACACCAGTGAGACAGGTTAACAGCACTTGAGAGGTTGAAGAGTAATTAAGGTACGAGTTGCCATTATGTAACTGATCCATTCAGAAACACAAATCTGCTGAAAGAATTTACACATACCCATACAATATGTAGAAACTGAACACAGAAAACCAATAAATAAAATGCATTACACCAATGCAGTGTAATTTGTTACACTGTTACGTAAGGCAAAAGCATAGAGGCAAGAAAGGTACTGCTCCATGTTAGTGTTCATGGGCATCCTTGCTATGTGAAGAAAGTGCTAGTCTGTGTCAAATGGGAAGCCTGTGTGAATCTGGTATGACTCCTGTTTAAATGTCTATTTAATTGGTGTGTTCCAATAAACCATTTAAAGCATTTCAATGGTTTTGTGTGTTAGTGCACGCGGGCATGCACGTTTGTATTCGTTCGCTGAGCAGATGACATGCCTTCTCTCTATTGCGTGTCTGTACTTAGTCATGACTGTCCTTGGGTTAAACTATTCTCCCAC
This sequence comes from Novumbra hubbsi, assembly GCA_016801125.1. Classification (NCBI taxonomy): domain Eukaryota; kingdom Metazoa; phylum Chordata; class Actinopteri; order Esociformes; family Umbridae; genus Novumbra; species Novumbra hubbsi. The sequence continues at coordinate 27,618 of JACXGK010000464.1, forward strand.
TGTGTAGGCTGTATAGGACAAGGTAGCATTCAAAATGGTGGCTATATGTTTACATGTAGATTTGGTTGGGTGTAATAATGTAGACATTTTCCCGGGGCTCAGTATTGTCTACTGTGTGTTTTGTGAACAGAGCCCAAACATCTCTTTCGCTCTCTGCCCTCCAGTCATAAACTCATCCACACTCTATTCTCTCTCCTCCATTATCTTGCTCCCCTTGTATGCGTCTTTTTGTCTAATTGATCTCTTTTCTATCTATTTTCATTCCATCTTCCCAGGCTACTGGTGTATTATAGCTGGTTAACCAACTGGTTCTAATACTGTCTATGTAGTGTTTCTCTCCACTCATTTACTGTGAGTCATTCTTGTAACCTTGAAACTTGTAATAAGAGGCTCTTAGAGTCCTCAGTAACGCAGAGTACCTGACCTAACGTTACATCCAACCCAAGAAAGAGAAGGACTAGGCCTCTAGATGTTTTTTCCCTTTTACCCAGGTGTCAGTCTGATGCTATCTTCACTGTAGCTCGGTTGTAATCCACTGGTTTGGGCTCTAGTCTAAAGAGGTGTCTGGTGTGTTTTAAAATAAACTAACTGTGGAATAAGGATTACAATCTGTCTGGGATATACAACCATGCCCCCTCTGTCCTAAAATACCACACCCCTGACAGGGGCCTGCTGTCACCCCTGCCTTACCCCAGTCCTAACTCCCACTGCCTTCTGGCCTCCTTGACTCCTTCCCTCTCCTTCTGTCCCCTTCTGCTAGTCTTTCCCTCCTTCTGGTTCTGTTCATACTAATGAATGTTTTCATTGGTTGTTGGACATTTACACTGTTAGAGATGGACAAAGTGTCAATGTTGGGGAAAAAGGTAATTGTATCGAAACCCATGCAGACTTTGCAAAAACATGTTTCTCATCAACAAAGGCTTTGAATAATCTCTATGGACTCACTTTACAATCCGGAGGTTTGAACGTGTAATGGTAGTTTAACCGATGCCTCTTCTCCGGTATCGGAACTATAACAGAACAAACCAACCTCGTAGGTTCATGTTTAACTGCGGTGGAAGTCTAACATTGTGTCAGGTTTCATTTGTGGAAAAATTACAAATACTATCATTTAATTTCACTGTACAAATGTCCACGCTATACATAGAAACAATGCTACAGCTGATTAACAATATCAAGGATGATAAATGACAAGTGAGGGATAGTCTTCAGTCTCAGTCAGTGGTGGTTTAGGTCCATATGCTCCCCTGTGCAACAACAAAAGTCGCAAAGTAGGCACAGAACATCTGGTTAACTTGGGTTTAACTTACTTAGTTTCGGAATAGTTTGGAACATTTATTAGAAGACATTTAATGTATTTCTGTGAGACCTACAATATGTCTGTTTGTCTACAAGGTGTCTCCTGTGGGACCCAGGGAGCCTCCCATGTGGACCAGACACTACTGGGACATAGCCCCCTTCCCCCACGCATCCCCTAACCATAGCCCCCTTCACCCACCCATCCCCTAACCATAGCCCCCTTCACCCACCCATCTCCCGTGTGGACCAGACACTACTGGGACATAGCCCCCTTCACCCACCCATCCCCTAACCATAGCCCCCTTCACCCACCCATCCCCTAACCATAGCCCCCTTCACCCACCCATCCCCTAACCATAGCCCCCTTCACCCACCCATCTCCCGTGTGGACCAGACACTACTGGGACATTTTGTATATATTTTACAGTGTTACTGTAGGTTGTGCTGCTCAACAGCCATATAACAGACCTTATGCAGACTGGGTACTTAAATATTCACCCTATGTGTGTCCTTGTTCCACGGTGTGTGAGGACTTAAGATTAAAACAGAACACCTGACCTTGAGGGGACATTTAGTCCGTCCTCGTGCAGGAAACTGCTGTGCTTATGGGTTTTGGGTGAAAAGTCAGGAGATTGTCCCACACCCTGCACATGTCTCTGTCCCCCACATTACTCTCTCACCGCACACTCTCATTCCTTCCCTCACATCCCTGTTGTTTTGTGTCACATCGTCAGTTCAGAGCGTCACCCTATATGGCCTTGACCCACCCATCCCACATTTCCATCCCCTAACCATAGCCCCCTTCACCCACCCATCCCCTAACCATAGCCCCCTTCACCCACCCATCCCCTAACCATAGCCCCCTTCACCCACCCATCCCCTAACCATAGCCCCCTTCACCCACCCATCCATCCAACCACACATTTCCATCTCCTAACCATAGCAGGGGACCCCTCCTCTCCATCAGTCCCCCACCTTCCCTCCGAAAAGCAGAATACATGTTCCTGAATTCTTCTCCCCCATCCTCCTCTTTTGGGACTCAGAGGCCTCCTCCACGTCATTCCTCCACATCAACCTTCTACATCCCTTTCTCTTTGTAATTGTCTCTGCGTCTCTGTGATGGACGCCTGAGGCCTGTTGATTCATCGGCATGCAGAGTGCTCTATGGACTTTCTGTCCGGGCTGTGCTCTGGCAAGTGGTCGGCTACGACTGGGCCAGCCACGTGAATCTAACAGGCTCCACATCTCCTTTCTTCATCAGTCTCGTCAATCTCTCCTGTTCTCCTCTCTTCGTCTGTCTCTTCGATCTCTCCCGTTCTCTCTTTAATTCTGTCTTTCCCCTCCCTGCTGTATCTCTCTCACATTGGCCACAGTATGAAACCACACAGTGCCCACAATCTGTGTTTGGTTTATCTGAACAAGATAACCGTTGCTGTTCCGGTGTATGATAACCGATAGCTCCTGGGTTATAAAACAGAAGAGAACAGCTGATATAGATCATACCTTAACTTAATCCTATGCTTTTTCGATCCCCTTTTCTATTGTAGGATGATACCGGCGCATATGTGATTGACAGAGACCCCACCTACTTTGGCCCCATCCTCAACTACCTGCGACATGGCAAGCTGGTCTACAACAAGGAGCTAGCTGAGGAAGGTATCCTGTCTGACTAACTTGAATGACTGAACACATAATGAATCCCTTATAACGCATTTTGGGACATGGTAAACATGTACAAACACTGTGTTGCCCTCCCTCACAGGTGTGTTGGAGGAGGCGGAGTTCTACAACATCACTCCTCTGATCAAACTAATCAAGGAGAGGATCGTAGAGAGAGACTGTAAAGTTACACAGGTCAAACATTCACACACACACACTCCACAATACAACGAGGGCTACGGGCTCACTAAAACCGAAAGAAACACTCAGTGTTGTGTTAGGTAGAAAGACTTTGTTCTATCTATAATTACTTGTTATAGTATGTTTTCAGTATATTTCATGTCTCCCTCTGTACATGTGCTTGCGTATATCTAGCGTACACGTTGTTTCTCTTTGTTATATCTTATGTAATTAATGTCATGTTCTGATGTTATGTAAGTATCAATCCTCATCCCGCCCTCTAATATACTGTATCTTCCATCTCAGCCCCTTGGCTATATGCACACACACACACTGCCTTCTTCCACCCCCTCCCTTCCACCTACTCTCACTGTCCTATCTTTTTCTTCACTGTTAAGAAAGGCTTTTTATTTCTTTGTCTCCCTCTCTTTCTGCACACTTGAACAC
>JACXGK010000464.1:31302-110034 GCA_016801125.1 Novumbra hubbsi
GTCCTCCTTCATTTACAGCCGTCTCTCCCCTCTTCCCTGTCCTCCTTCATTTACAGCCGTCTCTCTCGTTAATCAGCAGGTGCCTCCTAAGCATGTGTACCGGGTTCTGCAGTGCCAGGAGGAGGAGCTGACCCAGATGGTGTCCACCATGTCGGACGGATGGAAGTTTGAGCAGGTCAGCGTGCGCACCTGCAGAAAGGCCCGCACCGGACTGCTCTGGACTGTGGGTTGGACTCACACTGCTGCTCAGCTCCACCACCCTCCCCCCCAACCAATAAACCCCTTCCCTGCTCTCTGTTAGCCAATCAGAGCATCCGAGTCACACCACGCAGACCAATTAGAGACCAAGGCCAAGTTCCCTGCGACTCACAGAAATGGCCTCCTTTCCACGTTTCCTTTCTCTCAGAAGAAGGCGGATCTAAAGAGAGGTCCTGGGTGGCGCACATCCAAAGACGATTATTAGGGGAAGGAGATGAAATAAGCAATGCTGTGTTGGCATTTTGCTTGTTCCGTAAAGTGTGTTGTGTAATGCTGACACGTTGTGCATGGTCTTCACTGCACCAGGGTTGACCATTAAGTGTCACTGTCCACATCAAAGTAGTTGTAGGCTTGTATTGCTGCTAGGCTGTTCTTTCCCCTCCCTCTGTTCCCCCTCCTCCCTGCATGAACACCCTGAGGTTACCTGTTGTGAAGTGAAACCACCTATCTCTGTCCGTCTCTGGTAGATGGTGAACATTGGTTCGTCTTACAGCTACGGGACAGAGGACCAGGCTGAGTTTCTGTGTGTGGTCTCCAAGGAGCTACACACCCCTGGCTCAGGCCTGGGCACTGAACAGAGCCACAAGACCAAGGTGAGGCTGACCCAGAGGATCGCACACAATTATCCATGCCTGTGTGTTTGATGGGTGTACTAATACATCAAACATCGCAACACACACACCCCATTCACTTTAACACAGAGCTGAGGGCGCGGGAGACAGATCACTGTGTCTGCATGTGGCCTTTTTTCTCTCCATCCAAGACGATCTGAGGATCCGTTGATGTTATTATCAGGATTCTCCATTCAAACGCTTCACACGACCAAGCCCACATTAAATGCCATTCATAAGCAACCTCACGTCATCTACCACGTCTCTTCTCTCTCCCCTTTCTCACTGTTTCTTGCTTTCTCTTTCTCTCTCGTCAACTGTTCATTCTCTTTTGATATTGTCGGGTGAAGGCTTCAGAGGTGCAGGAGGAGGAAGGCGGAGCGCAGGAGGATGAGGAGGGAGGAGGGAGAAATACGCCCCCGAATGAGTGGATTAGAGAATGACAGTCTTGTGTCGGTGTGACAAAGACATGAATGGTGAGGATCCTGGATGGGGTTGTTGGCTGGTGGTGGATTAGTGTTAGGAGGTGTGGAGATCGAAAGGAAACCAGTAATATTTAAGAACAAATCATTGGAAATGCTGCTGAACCAATGTTTATTTCGGGTTTTTCCGTTTCCTCATCCAGATCTTTTATATGACTAGCGCTACATTCTCAAATCTTTCTGGGCTTCTCAGTTTTCTTCGCTGCTTATCACAGACGTATGCTACCTCCCGGCTGTATGCATGTTCACCAACGGAGCCAAGCCCCGCCTCACCAAAGGCAATTGGCTACAGTTTGGCTGGAACGGGATTTGACTGCGTTCTTACGACTCGAGGAACATTTTTCAGTGTGGGATTCCGTGGCCGGGGGAACTGACTGTGGTGCAAACCATCTCCCACAGGGCCTCGTTTAACATAGACATGTTTATGTAGACAGTACATTTGATTTTCGTTTGAAAGAATTCTACCTAAGGGCTGTGCCCTTTCAAACCTTGATATTTTAATGGATCCTTAGTGTCGCTGGTGGGTTGACATTGATCGAAGCGCACACCCTAAGGTCAATCATTACCAATGTGATGACATGTAACAGCCACGGCCACAAAGACAACATACACTCACACAATCTTACTTTTTCAAGGGTAAAGGGGGAATAGTTTGGCAGTACTGCACGAAGCAGGGTTGTAGCTTTTCTGTTAGTTCGAACACTGGATAATCCAGTGACGAACATGGCCAGGGAAACAATGAGCACATAATGGTAGTCTTCTTTTCCATCCATATCCAAAGCACATAAACATGGTCTTCACAAACACAATCACATATCATTCTATCACCATCGTCATCAGCAAACATTAAAAACAATGTTTCGATTTGTGTTCATGTCACCCAATCAAAGCATGTCTAGAGTGTGAGATGTTCCCCAGTTTTAAAACCTAAATTGTGTATAAACCAGCTCCTAGTTGATTTTTGGGAATCTTTAATGATTGTACTCTCTGATGTTTCTTGTGTTGCCTCTGCTTTTTTACAGCTTTTTCAGATCCATGGATCCCGGATGTACTAGAGAGAATTGTATTTTTTTAGCTTGACATTTCATTGTGTATGTTAATAATTGTATTATTGTTGTTCCTTCTGAAAATAACAATGACTGCTCAAACATGTTAGAAGATTAGCAAGAAATGGGCAAAAATATTCCTCTCGCCAGAAACAAAATGCCAACATAGGTGTGTAGTCAAGGGCATTTGTAAAAGCACTTTGTATTATCATTCCTAATTTTAAAATGTATTTTAGTTATCATAATATATGAAAACACAATTGACCAAAGACAATTATGAAAAGCACTGCAAATCAATGTGCTCATCCAAATGTGAAAAAGGTGATGAAATTGCTTGATACAGGGGTGAGACACCAGCCTGAACCCTGTATCAAGTGGCAAACACAACCTGATATTGTCAGAAGACATGGGCCTGGGCCAGTGGTGAGTTATGGGCCTGATATATTAGTAACACAGGGGTCTGAGACAAAGGTGAGACATAGGCTTGAATCAGTGGTGTTTCATGAGCCTATGGCAGGGGTAAGATGTGGGCATTAACCAGTACTGAGACATTGGCTTGAGCATGGGCCTGAGCCAGTGATGAGATATGGACTTGAATGAGACACAGCCAAGTGGTGAGATATTGGCCTGAGCCAGTGGTGAGATATGGGCTTGTTTTTCTGACACTGCTCTGCTACAGTAGAGACACTGAGATTTGTGAGACACACACAGACAACACACATACAGGCATAGCAGTGCTTCCCACCAGGACATGTGTGTTCCTTGAGGCATGGGCATTCTCTGCAGATCTCTGTCTGTCACTCTAGCCAGGCTCCAGTCTCTGGCCTATTACAGGACCTGGATAAAGAGAGAGAACCCTATTCCCCATACAATACCCTAAGTTTTCCCTCAGGGCCACTTTGGTTGCATCTCTATTTTGCAGCTAATGCTGTAATGCTGTAATGGATGGACCAGGGGTTTATTACATGTTTATTTAGAGCGAGAATGTATCATATAGTGTTACAGAAGTGCATAATTCAGTACTGTTAATGAGAGGAATAGAGATGAAACCCTGTGAAACTGATTGTCAAAGCCTCAAATACTAGCTATGACTTTATAGCAACTGCAGCTAGATAGTATCACCATCAACATCTGTCCCTACCCCCTTCATACTACACTTATTTTAATTACATTTTTTAAATATAATAACAAATTCTGCTGCCAAGCTAATTTTTTCTTTTTTTCTTTGGTATTCCATGTCTAGCCATTTGTCTGGTGTAGACTTCATTTTTATTCATTTTCTGGTTTGTAGCCTGAGCTCAAACTGTTTCTGTTTTTCCAAAGACATCAGAACTTGAGATGAAAGCCTTGTATTTCTCAGTGTGTTTGTTTATTTTTCTACTTATCCGTCAGTATGACACTTTTGAACTTTGTTTTATATGTGTTGTTTAAGTGTAAATATGGAATTTTCTGTAGTCGATTTCATCTTGTTCCAGGAAAATAGTTATTACCTTCTCTTAGACATCCAATGCAGTTACTATATATATATATATATATATATATATATATACATATACATATACATATACATATACATGTATACATATATACATACATATATATATATATATAAATATATATACATACATATATATACATATATATACATATATATACATATACACACACATACATATACATAAAGTGGGGAGAACAAGTATGTGATACACTGCCGATTTTGCTCGTTTTCCTACTTACGAAGTAGAAGTAGGAAAACAGGTCTGTACTTTTTATCATAGGTACACTTCAACTGTGAAAGACGGAATCTAAAATCCAGAAAATCACATTGAATGATTTTTAAGTAATTAATTTGCATGACATAAGTATTTGACAGATCAGAAAAGCAGAACTTAATTTTTGGTACAGAGACCTTTGTTTGCAATTGCAGAGATCATACGTTTCCTGAAGTTCTTGACCAGGTTTGCACACACTGCAGCAGGGATTTTGGCCCACACTTCTATACAGACCTTCTCCAGATCCTTCAGGTTTCGGGGCTGTCGCTGGGCAATACAGACTTTCAGCTCCCTCCAAAGATTTTCTATTGGGTTCAGGTCTGGAGACTGACTAGGCCACTCCAGGACCTTGAGATGCTTCTTACGGAGCCACTCCTTAGTTGCCCTGGCTGTGTGTTTTGGGTCATTGTCATGCTGGAAGACCCAGCCACGACCCATCTTCAATGATCTTACTGAGGGAAGGAGGTTGTTGGCCAAGATCTTGTGATACATGGCCACATCCATCCTCCCCTCAATGCGGTGCAGTCGTCATGTCCACTTTGCAGAATAGCATCCCCAAAGAATGATGTTTCCACCTCCATGCTTCACGGTTGGGATGGTGTTCTTGGGGTTGTACTCATCCTTCTTCTTCCTCCAAACACGGCGATTGGAGTTTAGACCGCAAAGCTCTATGTTCGTCTCATCAGACCACATGACCTTCTTCCATTCCTCCTCTGGATCATCCAGATGGTCATTGGCAAACTTCAGACGGGCCTGGACATGCGATGGCTTAAGCAGGGGGACCATGCGTGCGCTGCAGGATTTTAATCCATGACGGCGTAGTGTGTTACTAATGGTTTTCTTTGAGACTGTGGTCCCAGAGCTCTTCAGTTCATTGACCAGTTCCTGCCATGTAGTTTTGGCCTGATCCCTCACCTTTCTCTTGATCATTGATGCCACACGAGGTGAGGTCTTGCAAGGAGCCCCAGACCGAGTGTGATTGACCGTCATCTTGTACTTCTTCCCTTTTCTTATAATTGCGCCACAGTTGTTGCCTTTTCACCAAGCTGCTTGCCTATTGTCCTGTAGCCCATCCCAGCCTTGTGCAGGTCTACAATTTTATCCCTGATGTCCTTACACAGTTCTCTGGTCTTGGCCATTGTGGAGAGGTTGGAGTCTGTTTGATTGAGTTTGTTGACAGGTATCTTTTATACAGGTAACGAGTTCAAACAGGTGCAGTTAATACAGGTAATAAGTGGAGAACAGAAGGGCTTCTTAAAGAAAAACTAACAAGTCTGTGAGAGCCGGAATTCTTACTGGTTGGTAAGTGATCAAATACTTATGTCAGGGGTCTCCAAACCGTTCCACGGAGGGCCGAGTGTCTGCAGGTTTTAGTTTTTTACCTGTAAATTGGTTCCAGGTTCAGACCTAAATAACCAGATGAGTGTAGACCTAACCAATCAGTGACATAATTAATCAATCAAGTACAAGGTGAGAGTGAAAACCTGCAGACACTCGGCCCTCCGTGGAACGGTTTGGAGACCCCTGACTTATGTCATGCAATAAAATGCTAATATTACATAAAAATCATACAATGTGATTTTTGGGATTTTTGCAGACCTCTATATGCTTAGGAAAGTAGGAAAGCAAAATCGGCAGTGTATCAAATACTTGTTCTCCCCACTATATATTTATTTCATGGGTACAGCAGTAATTTGAATATGGGTTTATTATTGTTATCAATAATAAAAGTATGTAAATATGTTTAAGGCAATTGCCTACAGGCATATATTATTTACCTTGAAATTAGCAAGAGTGTAGACTTCCTTTGTGCTCCCTTTAACTTTAGCCGCAATATACTTGGATACACAATCATGAATTCTCAGACGCCAGGAACAAATGTATTGCCTCCTTAAACTGTATGAAATTAATCACATCAAAATGTTTTCAGTCCAGTACACAAGATTTGTAACATGCCATGCAAGAATAATTTCAACAACTGTGAAAGATTGTACATCATCACATGAAGAAATAAAGGTTAATTTAATGTAATTTTTTAAACCTGAAATCATATGTTGTTTTTTTTGGTGTTTATTCAAGTTGAATAACATGTCTTATCAGAACTAGATTTTAACTTTAAAAGTAAACTTACAGGGACTTACTGGGACGTTGGGATGACCTAAACATGTGAAACTATTTAGTTTTTGTCACTAACTTAAACAGTTCAAGAAATACTGTTTTAGGAATAACTAACATGAACAACATATGTACATTTACATATTTATGAATGATAAACATTTATTTTTATTTGCAAAAACATGTAAAACAAAGTTGGTTTGCTCTCTTTAGCTTGAACAAGAGATATTGTTTTAGGGTTAATTAACTGTAAATATGCAAATATATGCCCATTTATATTGTCATAGTCATTAAAACCTAAAGCATTGAAAAATGTGCTAGCCTCAACTTTGTTTTGATTTTTGTATCTTACAAGGTTCAAGAAAGAGTTTCTGTTAATATGCCATTAAAGTCAACAGACGTTTTGAAAGTGCAATAGAAGTAAAATATTTTGTTATGTATATAAGTGTATTAAAAGATGTATCAAAGAATTTTATTCTAGATCATTCTATCTTAAACAGTGTAAGAGCAGTTGTCCAAATAGTAACAACTATAATAATACATATATTGTCTCTGCTCAATTCTATTTAATTGGCTTCTAGCTCAAGCAATAATAATACCTAACTAGCTTTTTCCTGTCATGTTGTAACATTAGCTAGCATTAGCCTCTCTAGGTTAGTAGAGTATCCTGTTCAAAGTGCATGCATTCTGGGACCTTTACAATTGCTGTCAAATCTACTTTAGAAATTAAATTACAAGTTAGAAGGGGAGTGGTTTTAATTACATCCTGGTTGCAAAAAGTCTAAATAGTTCACTACATTTTTACTGTGCAAAGTTTACTATAGTTCACCACAATCTACAGATTCGTGGTTCCCCCAAACCTGCTGCAGTCATGGTTTGAAATATGTGTGTGTGATTTAATATGTTACATAAATCGTCCGTTGATAATAAAGAGAGATGGACAGACCTTTAGGTTAATGGAAAACTATCTATCATTCATAAAAATCACTACAGGAATGTACTGAAGTTGTCGATGGTAGCCAGATGAAGGTATTCCGGCTGGTCGTCGTTGGTGTCCCCCTCCCACCCCCGCTCTCCTCTGTCCCTCCCCACCCTTCTCTGCCGCACGGACAGGGTATTCCTCTTCTCCATGACCTCTGACCCCAGCGAGCGGTTCTCCAAACACTCCTGGATCATCTGGGCGAGGTCCTGCTGGAGACGCTGGCAGTTCTCCCTATAGGACGGGAGACAAAATGTGACTTGTGAGGAAGACATTTTCTCACAGATCATGTGAGAAAATGTCTTGGCTCCGTTACCGCTGTAACCTCATGCCGGTAAAGTGGGGTGAAATTGTTTGTTTCTGTTGTATTAAGGCTTAAACTCGGGTTACAGTATGTATACAGTATATAACTTTATTTGTTAATAGGAATACATATATTGTTCTTCAAGAAACATTGAAGAGTACACTTATTATTTGATGGTTTAATGTGGGGATGGTATTTTGGATGACAAAATAACTGACCATTTTGAACTAAATAGTGAGTCCCTATACAGATTGCTTTGGTTGTGAGGAAGCAGGCACAGAAATAAGTAGTTTATCTCACGCTGTTGGGGGTGTTGGCAGACTGTAGTTCTCTCCCGTTTCACCTGTCAACCAGTAAGTCAACTCACTGCCTTTACCCTGGTAAGAATGCACACACACAAAAGTGAACTTTAACATACAACACATTACATAAGAATGTAGGTGACAGTAAACTGTCTCTACAATTCTGGGATGATAAACATGTGCATGTGCCAGCTCTATACCTTAAGGTAAGTCTCGCCTCTCTTTTCATACTCAAACTTGCAGTCCGTCCTCCGTAGGATGTTGATGGTGGGTTGACTCACGTGGATTCCCAGGGCTGGAGGAAGAGAGCGAGTTTTATTGGATCTGTATGTTTGTTTAGAGCTGCCCTGGATATTTGTAATGTTCCTGTAGCCCGCTTACGGTGTCCTGTTGATTCCATGCGAGAGGCAGTGTTCACTGTGTCTCCAAACAAGCAGTATCTGGGCATCTTCATCCCCACCACGCCCGCTGCACAGGGTCCTACGGAACAAGCAGTAAGACTCATATGTTTTGAGAAACACCACAGGAAGACCGAGGGAGAAGACAGAAAATTCTAAAGGAGTGAAAGAGCAGAGACCAACGGTATGGTTTTGATGATGTGTTGAGGGGAGACGCAGGATACAGGCTAGCGGTTACAGGCTAGCGGATACAGGCTAGCGGATACAGGCTAGCGGTACCTGAGTGTATTCCAATACGGATCCACACAGGCAGCCCTGGCAAGTGTCTGAGCTGGAAGGTCCCCATGAACTCCAGGATGTCCAGGGCCATCCGGGAGATGTCCACAGCATGCCTGTTGCCGTTCCGCCGAGGCAGGCCTGACGCTACCATGTACGCGTCCCCTATGGTCTCCACCTGGCGTAGGAAGAGAAGAACGCTGTACCCCTGCTATTGGTTTATGTTTGAGGTAACATTAATCTGACCCTGAACCCAACCTTGAACTGTCTCCATCTCTGTCCAACCTAGTGGCCTCAACCAAAACCCCAACTAGCATATTGTTCAAATAAATAGGCGTCCACACGATATTGTAAATCAACTGACTACCTTGGTGAATTGATCAGTTTAGTGATAAATTCTACCAGCTATATTCCACCTTTTTGCTGAGATTTGATGTTCATTCATATTTGTGATTTCGTTTTTGTTAGGAATTGTACTAACTGCAGAACCTCTTAGTTTTTATTAAGAGTTGTACTAACTGCAGAACCTCCTTTAGGAGTTGTACTAATTATACCCGCAGGACCTCCCAGTTAGCATAATAATCTTAACTACATTACAATAATTATGGACTTTCTATGGGTTGATCAGTGGAAAACATTCTCAATAAAATGTCAAAAAGTCCAAGGGGGATGAACAATTCTGGGAGCCAGCGTATATTTGAAACATACCTTGTATACATCGTGGTGATCAAGGATTCTGTCAAAGCCCTTATAGATGTCGTTGAGCATGTCCACCACCTCCATGGGGGTGCTGTACTGGCACAGGGTGGTGAAGCCCACTATGTCACTGAAGTAGACTGTCACCTCCTCAAACAGCTCCGGCTCCACAATGCCTGTCTCCTTCAGAGAACGCACTACAGGACTAGACAGAGAGAGAGACGCAGAAAGGTCAATTGCTGGTGTAAACATGTATTTATTTTGTAGTTCAACAAAAAACTTCTGGTCAAAAACCCCTGCGCATAATAAAACAAAGGGGACCAGTGAATTGTTTGGCGACCTCTGTTCAGCGTGTGCGGTGTTGGTTGAAGTTAACGGACCCAGGTAGCAGCATGAAGTTCAGGAAGTCGGCCCTGTCCCTCTCAGCCTTGTACAGAGCCGTCCTCTCCTCCACCAGATGCTCCAGGTTCCTGGAGTACATCTGCAGACGACGAATCAGGTTGTCCATGTAGCTCTCATTAGCCTGGTTGTGCAGGTTCCTGTAGAGAGAACAGCGTTTTGGTGACCTGATAAAAGGTTTCAGACCTGTTCATCTGGCCATAGGAGAATTTGAAAACAAATCACACAACGGTCTACCGAAGCTAACTCTGTCTTGCATTCGAATGGCGGTGTCTGGAAAAATAGAATAAGCTTTTGTTACTTTTCACTGCGTTCATATTTCTTTTTGTTTAATTCCATATTATATAGTTTTTTACTTTGCTTTTTAAACAATGAACACTTACTGCCCAAATAAATGGCATTACATAATTTTCTCTTGTTCTCCTGTCTGGCTATGGCTTGGAGTACCACATTAGAACTGAACATATTTTCTGTGGCATTGGATGTGTGTTGCAAACAAGAGGTGTTGTTAATGTGGTTAATTGACAGGCTTGATATTCCTGAAAATGAAGATGAAAGCAGTGCCATCCACAATTGCAGCATCACAGAGAGATTCGTTAAAGTACGGAAGATCAATGTTGGAAGAAACATCCCGACCTGCTGGACCGAAAGGACAGCTTTTCATCGAGTAAGTCGTTTTTGTTCCAACACCTGATCCAAAATCACACCAAATAAAAGTAATCCATAGTACCATAAATACAATGTCATTTTGTCTAATGTCACTAGTTAGAACATTAGACCCTGTTCTTACTTTAAACCCTGTTCCCTTAGTCTTGCCTAACCCTAACCCTTATCTTACTTTTCACGTGCATGTCGCAAAGCTCTTGTATGCAAATTCTGTCAATATCCCAGAGGCCTGTGGCGGTGTGCTGTCACCTCCACACGGTACATAGACAGGAGGCTGGTACCTAAATATCTTCCCCAAGGAGCTCTCTATCTTCTTGAAGTCAGGCCGTCTCTCCGGGTCCTCGTCCCAGCAGATCTTTATCAACATGTACACCTGTGGGCACAGTGAAGTAACATATTTCCCAGCCAAAGCAGGCTGCAGACTCAATCTCTACACCTGTCCGTCTCTGCTGGTCTCCTTCTTCCATTGTTACTCACTCTTTGTCTCGCTGGTTCTCCTCAAATACACAAACAAAGGCAAGTCTTACCTCCAATTCCTTTTCATCTGCGGTTTCCAAATTCAGGTCAGGTCGGAAATAGGGTGTTATGCCGGGGAATTGCACTCTGGACATTTTCTCTGATAAGGACAGAACAGTCTGTGTGTGTTTTATTCTGCAACAATACAGTATGTTGTGCTCAAGTGACTTGACCAGGAGAGGTCAACATTTTCCTAGACTAGTATGCGAGGCCACAACAAAGAGGCCAGGTAACGATGGCAACTACAGCGCAGCACAGCTATCACTGATTCAGTCTCACCAGCACGGTGGGAGCAGGCCTCGGTGTAGAATGTGCTCCTCCTGAGAACTATTTCCTGGGCAATGATGGCAAAACTGTAGACGTCCCCCTTCTGGGAGATACCCTGCTGACGCAGATGTTCTGGAGCTGTCCAGAGGTCTGATGAAGAGATGAAGAATAGATGAAAGAGAGGGGAGGGATAGAGGGGGAAAAGAGGAAGTTGGCAGAAGGCCCTAGGGTCTGCTGGACCTCCTTCGAAGCAAGGTTAGAAGACCAGATGCATCTCATGAATCCAAACTTTTGACTGGTACTGTACGTACAATAATAAAAAAAGTATTGTGGGAGGATGTGACAGGACGGAGAAAAGAAAGGTAGACAATGTAAAAACAAGGGGCAGAACAGAGAGGAAAATCACCAATCAATTACATAGATTACCTCAGGGGCATGTGCATTGTTTTAATGCTAACTATGCTAGCAAACTAGAAAACAGGGATACTACCTCGGCCTGGGTTTAGTATGGTGTTGCAGCCGAAGTCCGTGATCTTGACCACCATACGGTTGTCCACCACACAGTTGGTGGACTTGAGACGTCCGTGGACCTGGATGTCACTGGAGTGGAGGTAGGACATACCCTGTACAATTAAGAAAGGGGAAGGTTTTAAATGCACTGTATTTTAAAGATTTATAGACGCATTACGTGATACCTAGCATGCCAAATGGACATATCGAAGTGGCCGTTTGTTACAGGTCATATAAATAAGGCAGGGTTATCTAGTATACAACGTGGTACAAAATCACTGGGATCTGTTTAGGCTCAAGATCACCACTTTAACAACAACTGGCTTAAATGATACAAAAACTGTACTGTATCTTACATCGTTGGAAATTACATTTTTCTAAGCTCATTGTGTGGACACGTAACATTTATAATCCCTGTTATATTAAATTGTGTGTGTGTGTGTGTGTGTGAGCTTTAATATAATACAGTGTACATAGAGAATGTAGCGTGGGCATTGTTGGTTCAACTTAGGGGGTTGATATCATGTCAACACTGTCCCCCATTGATAAGCCAGAAATGTTTTAACGATTCCCATTATATTGTGATGCTTACATACAGTGCAATCAATCGCTGCTGCCTGTTTCATAGAGCAGAATCCTTTTCCCTGTCATGGCCTTCACCGCCATTTTCATTTCAAAGGCAAAGCATTGGTGTACAGACTGACAAACCAACTGCTCTAAAGTAGTCAACAGTTTTTCATAGCTCACCTTAGCAATGTCATACATGACAGAGATCTTAAACTCCCAGTCCATGAATGTCTCCTCCGGGTATGAGATCATGTCATTCAGCACTTTCTGAGGAACGGGTGTCAAAGGTCAACGGGTGTGCACGTATGTGGCAGTAGGGCAAATGTTCCCCTAAATGACTAGAAGTCATTGAACCTAACATTTTTGAATCATATTATTATGTGTTTGGTGGATTCAAATTAAGTATTTAAAATGTATGTGTGTGCATGTCTCTCACCCTGAGGGAGCCCCTCTCACCATACTCAAACACCCCAAATACACCATGATCATACTTGACTGTGCCATAGAACTTAGTTAGGTTGTAGTAGTCAATTTGTAGAAGCTGTAAAACAGAACCTATTATTATAATTATCAATCGTGTTATTACACATATAACACCCAATGATGCGCAATACCCTTGGGTATGTCGACAGTCAAACACACAGGTCAACTAGCGACTCACCAAGTTGAGCTCTATCCTCTGACTCTCGTTGAAGTTTCCATCAGAGTGCTTCAGCTCCTTCAGGATCACAATCTGAAACCATGAAAACAAATGTTGCTCAGAACACCTGACCTTCATAATTATGACAAAAACGATAGCCTAAGTTCCCTTTAAACCAAGACAACAAGAGCACATTGTCATGACAAGAACAACAGTAGCCTTAGAGATGCAACCCGGGGGTAGTATGTACACCAGGTGTGAGTGATATGTTGCCAATTGTATTTTAATAACACTAGCCTTTATCACCATGACAACAACAATATCCTAAGCACCATAAAGATAAATTAATAATATGGGTTTTAAACCGCTACAGTAATTTTACTGGTGTACTCATGGGCACACTTGCAATGCCTGACTATATATGCAGACATTTCCATGTTGATGTACAATGTTCTTTCAAAATGCTTATTGATGCATCAGTAGACTTGATAAAACACAGCATAGATGGGTACACTTCCTTCCGTCTTTCTTAATGCTTTGCAAACCTAGCGTTGATGCTTTAAGTACAGTAGGTTTTCAAGTTAATTCTATTTGCATGCTCAGTAACCATGAAGCCATTAGGTTTTATTACACCAGACCTCCGTCACCAAGCTGACAACAGTAGGCAGAGTACATCTGAAACCATGACAACAGTGGCCTGAGTAGACCTGAGGTACATTTGAAGTCTGCTCAAGATCCTGCCTTACTGTCTAACTGTAGAAAACATTGAACGTATACAGCTGACCGGACCGCTATTTAACTCCCTATGTACAGTAAATTACTAATGTCATTACCTTTTTATCGTAGCGTCCCCGGCGGATTTTATAACTTTTGTCGTTCCTGTGGTCCTCCTCAATCTGAATGAGATGGGGGTAGAAGCTGTACTAGAGAAGGTTGTAACTTGACAGTGACGACGTGCCTCTGTGTAGATGCCCACTGATGAAACACTGACCTTTAGGGAGACCAGGCTACGTTCGTTGTAATCCAGCATGGTGATGAGGTCAGATTGAATGTGAGACCATTTCTTTCTCAGCTTGCGGTTTTTCTTGTTCTGTCTGGTAAAAGATAACAGTGCAATGTGAATGCCCCTCATAGAAATAGAATAATTAGAACAGGGGTACCAATTACATTCAACAATCTGAGATGGTGGGAAGTGCCATTGTAACTTGATGTCTTACCTGTAGAAGATGAAGGCAATGGTAGACACCACTACCACAGCGACACTTAGGACAATTACAGTGATGTACTGGTCCCCCAGAGCTGTGCGAAGGGAAAGGGGAACACAACACAGCCCAAAATTGCCTGTTAAACTGGGGCTCCCTAGGCAAACACACACAGTGGTCTCTGGGACGTAATAACCCCTCGTTCAATCTCACAAAGCACCAGTCCTCCGTTACGCTTACACACAGTCACCGGTGCTGTTCCAGTGCCATTTTTTAACGGAAGGTCACTTTTCATTTTATATTGGTAAAATATGTCACAAACGCACACATTTAGTTGGATAATGACTGACTCCACCCACTGTCAGTTATCAATGCCACTCCACATAGCTGCAGGAAGTAGCGGTGCCTGGGACCCCCGTCAGTGCCACATCCCCCCGTCAGTGCCACAACCCCCCCCCCCCATTGACAAGATTCAGAAACGACACAACCAGAAAGACTGTGTTGCATGTTCACAAACTGTGCATGGGTTTATGTGTGTGTGTGTGTGTGTGTGATTTAGTGCTAAACACATACCCCTGGATTGAGTGTCACCTGGAAGCTGTCTACCCCAGATAAAGGAAGGTTCATTGTCGACGATCTTGGTACAGTTGTAGGCAGTATTGAATATAAATAACGTTTTGTACTGCAGAGTGAACAGGAGGGGACTTGAGTTAGAGCAGAAGTATTCCTACAACAGAATCATATCATTGGTGCCAGGAGACCAACCTTGTTGTCCGTAGTAGTGTAAATTACTGAAAGATTCACATCTCTGTCCCCAAACTCATCCAGCTCATAGTGACCTGCGATGCCTGCATGAAAAAAACATACGCTGTATACTTTACACCCAACCACACACACACACAAACACACATGCACACAGTTCTCACCAAGACCACACAACTTTGTGTCGTTCCCTGGCCTCTCACCATCAAAGGAGATGTTTCTGAAGTTGTTGAAGTTGAGCTCAGACTCAGGCTTGCTCCATATTTTCCTCACCACTTGACCAAACAGTAGTACCGCATCATGGTATGCTGCCATGTAGTCATTCATCTGGAGAGAGTGTAGATAAATTGGGCAACAGCCGTACAATATAAGAAATGTCATTTGGGAAGCAATATCATTAATAATGATACATGACATCAGCACAGCAGTCTCAATGTAGCCTATTTTCCATGCAGTTAATACAGTGTTTATACAGATGCCTAGCCTAAAAAACCCCAAAGAGCAAGAAACAATAACAACTTGAAACACAGTAGCTAGGAAAAGCTTGGTGCCCGGTGAGGTTGTTCGGTACAGTTCTAGCTATGGCAGGTGGAGATTCTAAGAGTACATTTGGACCTTTTATACATACAGACATACATACATGGCATGCATAAACTCTACTGTTCAAAGGTTTGGGTTCACTAAGAAATGTCCTTGTTTTGAAAGAAAAGCAAATTTTCTGTCAATTAATATAACAGACAATTTATCCGAAATGCAGTGTAGACACTATTAACGTAATTTTATGTTAATGAAAATTACTAATGAGCTGGAAACAGCTGAGTTTTTATGGAATTTCTACATAGACGAACAGAGGCCCATAATCAGCAACCATCAATTACCAATTGTGTTAGCACCGCTAAAAACGGCTCATTAGAAAAAAGAAATAAAACAGTTTTTAGACTAGTTGGGATCTTGAAGAAGGAAGGCTATCACTCCATTTTGCAACCCCATGCCATACCCCGTGGACACCGCTTGATTGGACCTAACTACTTCCTAAAACAGGACAATGACTCAAAGCACAGCTCTAAACTATGCAAGAACTATTTAGTTTGTTATTCAAACAAATTTCATATGTTTTCATGGAAAACAAGGAGATTTCAAAAAGTCCCAAAAGTTTTTATGTATATTTTTGTGTGTCCGAATGACCAGCAGGTGTAAACACAGTCTTACTGTCACATTGTCACCAACTTCTGAGTCCACGGTATAGTTCCTAGTGTTGGGCATGGTGAGGACCAACACATTCTGCATAGCAGGGATGGAAGACTTATTGGTGTAGTACTTATCACTGTGGAGAGTCAGGAGTGCATTGTCAATGATAATGTTGTCAAACAGTCACACAAGTACGGTCATTTAGAGACAGGGATAGAACACTAACTTGTAAAGATCAATGAGAATGAAGACAACAGTAGGATCATCCTCGATGGTTCCATTCTTCAGATCCACAATATCATCCGATGTCCCACATATTATGAACACTACACGGTGACCAGGCACGAGGGGAAGGAATGGAAAAGGATAGAATTTCAGTCTGTTAGTTAGTTTTTTTTGACTGGCCATCTCCCTGTCATTCGTCTAGATTTCGGAAGGGACTGAGATTTTACTCACAATTGCTTTCCCTATTTTTGGAGTTTAATTCATTTCGGAGGTCCTCCACTTTGTTTATAGCTCTCAGTTTTTTGACATGTAAGAAAAAGTGGCCTGATCCTGTTCCGAGTGCATTGATGTACCTGGAGGGCGATTCATTATAATAATAATAATAATCACAGCTAAACAAATACAAAACAAACACATCTAACAATCCCCAATCTCCATTTGATTTGCTTCCATAATGCCTAAATTCTAGCCACGTATAACATGTTCTATCATATTCCAATCAGTAAATTCACATAACAGTCAGGACGCTCAATAGTGACACACGTGTCTCAAAGATAACTCACAAGTAACTCTCAAGGGAATCAAAGTTCTCGCTAGCGACTCACTCACCAGAAGCAGTTGTCAGTGTTCTCTGGCTTCTTATAAAGGATGGCTGTGAACCACACAGGCTTGATACTGTTCGTGAAGTCCCAGAACTCAGTGAAGAATGTGGAAACCTTGCGCGCGGGAGGCAGTATTCGGGTCAGGTTGTCTTTGTAGTCACAGGACGGAGCAAAGCTACCCGCTGAGATGATTGGCATGCTGAGTTTCAGACCAACCTCTAGACTGGCTCGGGGGAACGGGGATGAGAGGGGGGGGGGTGAGAGGGAGAGACGGAGAGAGGAGACCACCGACTTGAAAAGGAGAGAGGGAAACGATATGTTGTATCTACAATAGTAGTTGAGTGGAATACATGTAAGCGTGTGACGCAGTATTTTAACTGGATTGGTCAGGGCTGCACGTCACTCACTCGACCATCTGAAAGGTTGCATGCGTGCAGGTGGGACCAAGCAAAACGCAGCCCAGCTCGGATGTGGTCTGGAAGAGGGAAAACGGCCGGGTCATTCGTGCATGTGTGTCTATTCGTGTACGTGGGTCTTTGAGAGAGAAGCGAGTTCAGTAACACTCACGGTCAAGTTCTTTACGGTCTCCACAACTTCACACGTGCTACTTTGGCAGCCTTTGTGGCTATACAAAGTGGTCTCCACGCCTCGGAAGTTGACGGTCAGGTTGCCCTTTATTCCTAGGCAGAGAAAACGGCAGCAGCATATTGATGGACAGGTGGATTGTTATGTTCAGCAGAATGTCATTTTGACAGATACTTAAAGTGTAGAAAAAAAATTAGGTGAGTACAAACTAACTGGCTATCTATTATTTTAGCAGACAATGTTGATGCAATAAATGACAGGATGTAAAGCTCAAGGTCAAAGAGTAGATGAACATATAAAGCTCCCCCCTAGCAGATGTTTCTGTTGTGCAAATGTGACCCTCATTGTACTGTACGGCAGAAACCATATGGATAAAGAAATCATTACCATTGACGATTCCCAAATCCTCAAAAGCACATGTCTGAAATTACGTTTGTGTTCTCAGTTCTTAGGATGTATATTATTCTGACGGCAAATACCTTTAGGAATTAAAAAATATATATACTGCCAAAACATTATGACCATCTGCCTAATATGCTGTTGGTCCTCCAGAAGCCGCTAAAACAGGGCAGACCCACTTGGACTCTACAAGACCCTTGAAGGTGTCCTGAGGTATCTGGCACCAAAACATTATCAGCTGATCCTTCAAGTACTGTAAGTTGTGAGGTGGAGCTGATGTGGACTGGGCTTGTTGGTTCAGCACAACCCACGGACACTCAATCGGATTGAAATCTGTGTAATTTGGAGGCCAAGGCAGAACCCTGAACTCTTCATGTTCCTCAAACCATTCCTGAACAATGTGGGCAGTGTGGCAGGGCACATTATCCTGCTGAAAGAGGATACATTATCCACATTCAATGATGAACAGGGGTCATCGTGGGCACCAAGTCCGGTCTGCAGCAACGCAGCCCCATACGCAGCAGGGTGAGATGCACTGTGTGAAGTAACCATCATTAAACTTTTATGTTACTTGTGCTCCGGTGGACCTCCTGTCGGTTCAGACCAGATGGGATAGCCTTTGTTGGTCTCCTGCATCAACACTAACTTTAGTGTTGATGATTTTTGATTGGTTGTTGTCAGCATTGTATTTGTACTTAGCTAACGTGCTAGCTTATGTTTGAAACAGTTGTTGGATATTATCAATGTTGCGTTGATGCAGGGTTTGACGATTGTAATACTTAATAATTGGTTTATGACAGGTTGTGGTAGAACGAGAAAACTGCATACATTTTGTCAATTAAAAATTAGAGAACAAAAAGATGTGTTGTCATTCATAAATGCTGAAACCACTATATTTTTAATCATTTTAGTTTACAAATTAGCTGTGACTTTCAGTTGAACAAGAAACACTGACCGATGTCACTTTTGTTGTTTTGAAATTTTGATTGCATTTACCGTTTGGACAGTCTTTACAGGACAGCTCAGCGTCGCTTTTAATTGCTAACTCCACAGCACCACGGACAAACTTCATGCTCCATGGAGAGACATTGTCATTTAGCAAAACCACGTTCATCATGATCCCGTTCAGACAGGAAGGGTAGATCGCGTCACATCGGCCTTCAATCAGCATTAGCCACAGGACGCCCAGCCACCAACCACAGGAAGCCATTCTGAGAACTGAAAGTAGGCTGAATAAGCAACTTCCAGCATAGAATTCTTGTGTTGAGATGTTCAGTGACCAAAAATCTACATTTTGGGATGCAATATTCCAGTGTAGTTGTACAATGTGTACATTCCAATCATTCCAATTTTGATAAGTGCCTCAAAGTAACAAAAAAACACTGAAAAAGTAATTCCAAGAATGTATCTGTTAACTTAATGACTGACAGAACCTTTGCTTGATGGCTTTGGTTTTAAGATAAAGATGTAGATTAACACGCCTGCCTTGTTCCTGTTCGATTCGGCTGCTCACCTGTGCTTTCCTTACTCATCTGTTAATGAACAACTGGAATCAACACACTGTCAGTCAATAAACTCTCACTATATTCCCAAGGCTGTATGAACCAATACCGACACTTCACACCCACCATATATAATAGGTCATGGATAGATTTGCCCACTAAGGACTTTACGTATTTATACAGTTTCGATGTTGAAAAAAACTACATTATCTATTTTTTGTTTAACTACAAATAAAAAATTCCTAAGTATTAATTCAACCTCTTGGGTATCACACATTAAAATAATCTGTATTGCAGCCAAGTCATAAATAATTTGTTTAAATAATATGCCTGAAAAAGGTGTTGGTGTATCAGATATATTTCCGGAAGGTTCCAGAATAGATTAGCAGTGACTGGACAACAGAAAGGTAAACAATGTTGTTTGTTTCTGTTGGCATGTATGATGAATTTGGAGAAACCCAATGTACTGAGTACTGCTACATGTGAGAATAGAACTTTGATATGATGATGAGTTTTTCTTTATAAGTAATGTATTTATTTTTTTATCATAAAGCAATGGTGATAAGGAATTTGTAATAGTGACCAGAAATTGTATGTTGTTGAGTTAATTTGTTTTAAAAAATACGGAGGAAAGAAAGGAGAAGGTGTTATAGCTAAAAACATTGACATTGACATTTAAGTGAAAAGTTGTGATATTCAGAGTACAGTATAGTAGTAGTAGTAGTACAAATTAATACTGTAATTGACTGTATGCCTCTCAGGAATTGTCCTTTTATTTATGTGAAAAAATGCAGTAATTTGTATGGTTAATGTATATTTGCCTCATGTGCATTTTATTTGAACGTCGTGGTCGACTGGAATTCTGAGAGATACGTCTACAATAGCATGTTCAGTGACCCGGAATTTGCTGCTTGTAGTATTGGCTAACATTTGATCCTACGTCATTGTCATTTGCATTAATTACTAAACATCCAGTGTTTCTACTCCTTTCCAGGCTGTCATTCATATCTGAGCATTCAAACAAGGAGATGCAAGAAAAGCAAAGAGAGTTGTAAAAGTTGTAATCGGAATACTTTGGCGAGGCACCGCATGTACAGGTAGACAGATTGTACAGGTAGACAGATTGTACAGGTAGACAGATTTCAAACAGGATGGTAACAGATAAGGAGTGCAGCAATTGAAAGTGTTAAGATGGGGATTGAATTCTGTTGAAATGTTAGGAAAACATATGTAATGTATGTGCTTATTCCAGTTGGCCACTGGGCCTGTCCAGGAAGCTCAATTCTGATGTTTTCTCCCCTAGCTGGTGTTTAGACCAATCATCTGAGATTTTTTCAGAGCTGATGTGATTGGTCAAGAGACTAATTTGTGAAAATATGTATCTGAATTTGTAAACACAGCTGAAAGACCTGAGACAGAGTTTAGAGGGTAGGGGGGTAGATAGACCAAGATCAAAAGATACGCGAACAGACCAAAGGTTTATAGGGTCATAAACTATAGGGCCATAAACAGCATCACAGATACTGTAACTTCTAGTAATAAAAGCAGTGAGGTGATTTGGTTTTGTCAAAAAAAAAAAATTGGGAACTTCTACATTGAAAAATGTCCAATCACCAAAGACACTGAAATACCCCAAACTATTTCGTAATCCAGATACACACAAAGACAAATCTTGTGATTATTTCTGTAAACACATCCATGTTGAGTATCAAACACGCGTGTTTACACTGCAAAGAACGGACCCACTTGCAGGCTACCATGACAGCACGGTTCACTTTGTTGTAAATCATTCTAGTTGTCGACGACTTTAATTCCCACGCTCTGTTTCCTGCACAGTCATAAGTCTCTATTAGGTGAATTGCCCCCACAGAAGGTTTAAAGTCTGAGTTATAACAGTATTTCATTGGTTACTGTTTTTCTCATGTGTTTGTTGCCGTCTTGAACATATCGATTTATTGATGATATAAGATAGAGTTTGAGGAAACAATGACCGGGGAATCTGGAATTATTTCCTCTTAGGAAATCATGTTTCTAGGCATCATTCAATCACCTTTGATTTCATTGCATACTAAGAGTGGATGCAAAGCAATGCCCGCCCTAGCCCTTTTGGGGCCCTAAGCAAAATCTGATTTGGGGGCCCCCTTTCCCCTAGTGGTCTGGTGCTCATTAGCAGTCGGGGGCCCTGAGCAGCCGCTTATGCCTAGGGGCGGCCCTGATACAAAGTTTTAAAAATAGAGGCAATTATTTATTTTCTGATATATTTATAAATTTGACTTTTGGCACAAGAGCCATGTTGTTGTGATACCTGCACAATGCCGTTTGGCATTGTTCTGCTGAAATAAGCAAGGCCTTCCCAGAAAAAGACATTGTTTGGGTGGCAGCATATGTTGCTCCAAAAGCTGTATATATTGTTCAGCATTTATGGTGCCTTAACAGATGTGCCAGTAAACTGATTATTCTCTAACCATCTAATATACCCAGACCTTGACATGTGCGCTTATTAGATGTGTATATCTCAGTGTATATCTCAGTCTTAGGTCTCCTTCCATATTTATTAATAACTTAATGTTTCTTTTTTCCTCTCTAATGTATCTGTTAAAAAACATGACAAAAAACAATTGCAGATGTCATGATCATGATACAATGCAGTAGTTCAGTTTTTTTGAAAAGATGTAATCTGGCCCTCATGTCATTTACTTTCACATTTAAGTAATTTGGTAGGTATTAATTGTATGCAATCAATATTGTAATTTGTGTATGTAATTTGTTCTAGAAAAGAGCGTAGGCTAAATGTTAATGTATATGCAAATGAAAAGTAAATTGAAAGCTGGATTTGCCATGCTTGCTACCATACCGACCTCTACTGGACATAATGCATAATGCAATTGGTCCCTGGCCACAGCAAAACATGGTGCAGATGCATCTGTCTGCAGAACCATGTCATTAACAAACTTGATCAATTATAAATTAAGTTTATTACAAAGCAAAATCTGGAAAGTGATGGGGCATGAATACTTACCGAAGGCATCGTAACCATTTACGAATGTCCTAAGAATTGCCTGGACCCTGATTAACTTTCAGTGCCTGGATGTCATGGACAAATGTATTTACAGGATTCATTATTTTATCAGATCTTTCCTAACATATCAACTCTTAGAAAAATATATAAACATGCCATTTCTGTGGTTTTCCATCTTTGATGTGAAATGGTTACTTTGGGTAATTGAATGCCTACTATTTATTTACAACATTTCGGTAGTGTTTAATATCTTCATTGGTGTATGTAGTGAGGTGTACCAGAATACGGCATGTACCCCTTACCTTAATCTCAAAAGATCTATGAATCATTTACCACCTGCATCATTTGCTAAAAGTCTACCTTACTTTAAAGCTGCAGACCTAGAAACATTTGTGAAGAGTTAGTCATATTTGTAACTTAGAACATTTTTAAAGATCAGAATCCAGGTAGAGAACAAAGCGTATAACACCGGAATGAAGCTGAATTCAAGCCTTCATTACTCTGGTCTGAATAACATAGTAGGATGTTATTGTGTCCTCTAACACATAATCAGGGATAAATATTGTAATAAAACATTCATGATGCAACTTCTGCAAATGAACATGTTTGACCACATACATCAAATAATCAAAAATATTTATACAAGTATGTGTAAAATAGTAGTAACACTTAATTGTAAGGACAAGTTGCTTAGTCACAGTGATTAGACAGAAAAATTGCACTTGAACAAAATAAAATGTAAACAGTTTCCCAACACAAAAGAGAAAGTACACTAATATACTATAGATTCTAGCTCTAATCATAACAAAAATAAAAACCATGGTATTGATGCATAGAAACCTAATTCCATTGTATGTTGAAAGCACAAGACTACAGAGTATTGATAACAGCGTGTACATTTCGTAAACAATATTAACATGTTACATTTCATAGATACGATACGTTAATGATAAGAAAAAAAGTGAACTCTGCTCCTAGATGAATCATTGGTCAACATAGAAGGAGTGGGCATCACCTGCGCTCTATCATCAGAGTGCAATGGGTTAGAGCCGGCATACACAATAACTATCTTGACTTCCATGACGAATGAAACATATGTCAATAAACACATTAAAAGTTAGGAATAATTTAATCAAATTGCTCATTTCTTCACAGTTTTTTTTAAAGGCTCACCCCAAAACAATTTTGAGGTATTTGTTTCATTATTCCACTGTTGAAACTTACCAAAAATATTTAGCCTTGTCAGAAACCATATTTTCAAAATGACGTCTGTATCATAATCATAATTGTGATTGAAGCAATCCAAAACATTCTGTCAACACTGGACTAATTAAACTAATATCAAAAGACAATTTGTGTTGATGTGTTCCTTTAAATGTATACTATTCCCACTGTCTTGAATAAATGTTTAAAATACAACATTTAAATAATTAGCTTGTCCTCATATACAATCATTTTTGTCCTCTGTAATAGACAACATTTCTGAGGTTCTGGGTCCCGTACAGAGGACATATTATATAAACCAAATTAATATTTTTTTAAAAGTGTTTAAGTTGTTATTATAACTCCAAACAATTAGAATATGAAATGTAAAACACATCTGAGCAACATTTTTCCAACTGGGTCTCATGAGGTTATAACACATTCTAACCATTTACTCCTTCCACTGCTCCTTGTGCCCATTTACTCCTCCTTCCTCCTCCATTTCCTCCCAAGGCTACATAATTCCCCACCTTGTCTCCTTCCTCTCCCATTACCTCCCAAGGCTACATAATTCCCCACCTTGTCTCCTTCCTCTCCCATTACCTCCCAAGGCTACATAATTCCTCACCTTGTCTCCTTCCTCTCCCATTACCTCCCAAGGCTACATAATTCCCCAACTTGTCTCCTTCCTCCCCCATTACCTCCCAAGGCTACATCATTCTTCACCTTGTCTCCTTCCTCCCCCATTACCTCCCAAGGCTACATAATTCTTCACCTTGTCTCCTTCCTCCCCCATTACCTCCCAAGGCTACATAATTCGTCACTATGTCTCCTTCCTCCCCTATTACCTCACCAGGCTACTAATATTCCCCTCCTTGTGTCCTTCCCATAAAGATCCTGGGGTCTCTCCTGGATCCTTTCACCCTTTTCATCTCTCCATGTGGATATCCACCTTTATCATCCACCCCAACCTCCCACAATTCCTCACGCCGACTCTCTCCAGGTGCAGATGATCTAGGAGCAGATGATCTAGGAGCTGATAATCTTTCCAGACCAGGTCTCATGCTTTGTTCCTGGGGCCAGGTGAGTGATAACCACATCCACGGCCTGGATCTTCTGGTTCTTGGGGGGGATGGGACAGACTTTGTATGTGACTTCGTCACCTTCCATTGGCACATATTCTCCATCAATACTAATAAGAGAAAGGGGAGGTCATTATTGTGACACAAGCCTCCCTAAATCGATTATTAAAGTTAAAATGACCACTCACAACAACATACTTAAAGGTGTTGTTCAGATACACCTTTTATCAACTTTCATAATTATACCTGATTTATCATACAGTACTGCACATCATATACTTTCACAGTAATAAAGCCCCAGTAACACTCACTCAGAGATATGTACAAATATGTCCTCTCCACCATTTGAGGGCTTTATAAAGCCATGACCTTGGGATCTGTAGAAGGTCCGACACACACCCTTGTACACTGGACCCGATCTGGCACGCACCGTACTGAGTGACACACAGGAGATAAAACCACATAAACACATGCAGGATAACCTACGATCAATCAAATGTATTTTATAAAGCCCTTTTAAAGTCAGCAGTTGTCACATAGTGCTTTTACAAAACACCCAGCCTGAAACCCCAAAGACAAGCAACAACAATGTTGATGCACAGTGGCTGGGAAAAACAACCTAAACAGGGCCTGAAACTAGGAATACCAGGCTCTGAGGGGTTGCCAGCCCTCTGTGGCTGTGCCGGGTGACATATTAAGAGGGCACATTGTAGTAATTAATAAATGCATGTAGGCTGTGAAAAGGTAAGCCGCATGAACAGATGCACAGGACAGGGAAAGCAAAGATGCATTGAAAATGTCTCTTAATCGTGACCAGACCATCACAGGTGGCATGCACACACACCCTCACACCACACACACCCTCACACCACACACACCCTCACACCACACACTCCCTCACACCACACACTCCCTCACACCACACACACCCTCACACCACACACACCCTCACACCACACGTTATTTCTACTCACGCTGAGTATGTGCGGGTGCGTTTGGTGGGCAAAGGGCTGGGCAGCTCGCCTGGCATCAAGGGGGGTTTCCTCTCCCACACTCGACTCCCCTCCCTGAGGAAGGGGAAGGACAGGGAGAGAGGGGTGCGTGGAGAGCTCAGTGGCCGTTGGGCATCGGAGGGGGACGACGGGTCTGAAACAGCCGTGTCCGTGCGAGTCCCGGTGGAGGCGTGGAGCTCCATGGTAGGGAGCCTCGGGCCTGAGCTGGGTCACAGCCGCGCGGAGGGGCCTGGACTCACAACATGGCGCAGTGGCTTGGTGGCCTGTTGGTGATGTTAGCCTGGAACTGGCGGAGCTTGGTGGGAGAAAGGTGAAACGAAGAATCCATCATTAAAGACAGCGGAACCATTCCTACAATACAATAATAAACTCAGGGATGTACTGTCACAAAGGGATGTACTGTCACTCAGGGATGTACTGTCACAAAGCGATTGGAAACACTTTCCGCGGGCTTAGAAAATGTAGCACCACTATAATTCTGCCAGGCCAAACAGAGGTTTTGCTTTGATTGCGCATAACGCATTATTATCATAATAAATCGACCCAGTGTCAGCTAGAGGGTACCATTATGGTGTTATTTTTTAGCCTGTATTGTTTTAAGATGTCAAATGTCATGAACAAACTGTAGCGTTGCAACCAACAGATTCTTTATGACCTGTGTGGCAGGTCCCATCCCAAGGGCCGCTCTTTCTCTCCCTTCTCCATCTACCCCCATCTCCCAATCTGTTTCTCCCCTTCTAGCTCTCTCCCTGGGACAATGGGCTCCGTCTAAATATAGCTGTCTACATGTTGAAGTGTTAGGGTGGTAAGGTTGGAGACAGGGCGGCAACCATGTGGGGGTTGGGTCGGTTTAGAACCAACCTGATCAAAAAACAACAGGCGGTGAATATTAGTAAACAAAAAGGATGATAAAATGTCTCTGTCCACGTGTAAAATGTGCGACGTTTTGTTGACAAAGGAATGTTCACTTTTAAACGATATAAATGAACGATATAACTGATACGCAATTCGACTTTGTCTGGTTAATATACATATATGCAATGTCCCGTTATGTAATGTCCTTCAAATTCAATGTTTGCCGTAAAAGTGACTGTAAACCCATTAAAGTAATGTTGGGATTTCAGGCTTAAACATTTTTTTGGGGTCGTTTTGCAGCGCTGTAAACCATAGGACATATTGGCGGCTTTCACTAGACAAAGGCTGTCCCAACTCACGTTGAACCTCCCAAAATCAGCACGGCACAGTGGCTGCTTTTCTTCAGCATCATCAGCATGGAAGACACGTACAATTTAAGAACATTATACACCGACAAGTCACACTCACGACGCTGCTCTTTTTTGTTTGCTTTTCATTAGTCTCATTGTTTTTAACTTAAATGCTTACACAAAACAGCTGTCGAATAGCGGGTTCACATAAAATGTTGTAAAGGCTCAGCTCCCACTCGCATCTTGATTCCAGAACATTCTAACGTGCCCCAGTTGAGACAACAGAAGGAAATGATCGCTCAAAATGTGTGGAAGGCGCGGAGGAATAAGATGTTTAGTAGGCCTACTTTTAGCACAATACATATTGAGTTTACATAAAATGGGCAAATACGGTATACGGTGAGTCGTATAAAAATAACTCTGATAAGACAAGATACAACCTATAGTTCCAAATCAAATATAGGCAAATGATGTGTCGCTTACCTTAAACGTCAAGTGGTATTCAGTCAAATGTGATGTCTCTACTCCAGTGTTGTTATATAACGACAATTATATAAATAATTGTCTGCATAGACATGTGGATGGAAAACCTTTGGCTTTGTATGTCTGCACAGAACAAGCTGTTCTGTATGGATGATGAGGGCGCAACATGAAAAGGGAAAAGAGGCAGCGGGGCGGGGATGAGAGGGTTTTAGTGTGCTGACAGAAACCCATCAGGTGTTTCTATATTCTGTTGTAACAGTTGCGTTTAGAAATTACTAGTAGTTCCCATAGACCGAGAAACACCAGCTTGGATAAGGTCCACAAAATGTAACGTTAATAAGAGCGGCCAGCTAGG
Source organism: Novumbra hubbsi (assembly GCA_016801125.1). NCBI lineage: Eukaryota > Metazoa > Chordata > Actinopteri > Esociformes > Umbridae > Novumbra > Novumbra hubbsi. The sequence continues at coordinate 58,932 of JACXGK010000464.1, forward strand.
ATTTGTTTCTACAGTGCCTCTTAAAAGTGTTCGCCCCCTTGGACTTTTTCCACGATTTATTGCGTTAAAGTAAGAAAACATAATGGATCTAATTACGAAATGTACCCCTGATCAATACAAAACAGGCATAGTTTAAAGTGAATAATATACTCTAAATAATCTACAAACATACAGAAAATAATGAATTGCGTAAATATGTACCTGGGTTCAAATGAACCCTGAATGAAATGTAGTGCAACAAGTAGTCTGTAGAAGTCACGTAATTAGATGAATGAAGTCCACCAGTGTGCAATTAACGTTTTACATGATTTCAGGTAAAATACACTGGTCTCTGGGAGGTCCCACATTTAGTACAATTCCCAACAGGCAATAAGATGATGCTTTTCAGCAGAACGACCCAAAACACACGTCTTAGGGACAAGTCTGTTTTGAGTGGCCCCAATCATTGTCACCAGACTTTTCCAGATATTCTCCAATTGAGAATATTGAGAATATCTGGAAAGATGAGAAAATCTGTTCACTTAAGGCCCCAATGCAACTTCACAAAGCTTAAATTTAGCAAAGAACGGGCAAATATTAGTTGAGATTTATGCAAACAGACTGCTGTTATTGTTGTCTCTAATATTAACTGAATCTATTCAGGTGGCAAGAACTCCTAATTAAAACTATTATGATTTCATTGTTTAACACAATATAATGCGAAAATGTCCAAGGTGTGTGTAAATTCTTTTAAGAGGTACTGTATGCAGTAAAAAAATATATATTTGGGATCATAAGTATATTTTCCTAGAGTTCAATCTCAAAGGTAAAAACGAAATAAAAAAACACAATCCACACAAGCAGTCTATATTCATTGAAATGTCTGTTTATTTTACAACCAATTGGACTGAATAGCACTCATATCTGCAATACAGAAAAAAATAAATATACATGAATCCAGAAAAGGGAAGGAGTTGCACTTTATCACATAAACCGCATTATTGTTTACATGTTGCCAGGCAGAGTTAGCTAGTGTGTTTCAGTTATACATTACTAAGAAATGGGAGTGCAACCGATGTCTAGCTTTGACACAAGGGTTAACTGTGTTAAAGACAAACAGAAAAAAAAAACGATCACAAGTTTCTCCTGATCTAATGAGGACAAACTCTGGGCCCTGTCACATAACCCAACAAAAAAAAAGTAACCAAGGTGAAAGAATCTGAAATCCAAACAACCGTTGTCCATGAGACCGCAATACAAAAACGAGAGCAATCGTTTTTTTTTTTAATGCACATTTGAGCTTCTGATGGAGAGAAAAATCTATTACAATGATATAATCCCTGTAAAACTATTACTCCAAAAACATAGAAATCAAAAGGGGTGTTAGTGGAGGGATTCAGAGTGACTGTTGCTGCTGAGGTAAAGCACTTGTATAGACAAGTACAGTAGCTTTGAATTAACCAGTTTGTGTGTATGCCCAACTATGTAAAGGAATCTACAACAAAATTAACAAAACACATCATCCTGGGTGGTTGGAGCTGAAAGGACAATCAAACAATCACTAATCTCATGCAACGGATACGGAGTACCTCAGAGACAAGGTGAGCAACTAGCGTTTTGTTTTTGGAGGGACGACGCCTTCCAGCCTCACCAATCTGTCTGAGCAGCTGGGATGACCGACAAGCTGCAGTACACAGGTTAGCCGAGCTGACTTGAGATAGTCAGTGCCAAGTTTCCATTTGTACACGTTATCTCCGCACCAATATGTACGACTGGCTCCCTGCGTTTGCTCTCCTGCCATTGGTCCTGTGAAGCCCGACACGGGCCTCATCCATTCGAACCATTGTGTCGTTTATGTATGCCTCGCCTAGAGTGTCAAATGCAGTGGTGATGATTGTAGTGGATACATCTCAATACTCCATTAGCTTCCTCTCCTTAGCTCCTTTCTGTCACTGATAATGACTGGTTAAAATCATATATTAATCATATGCTTTCCTTTCAGATCGGTGGTTACAGAGAGGAGTGGAAATAATTAAAGACTATTGAGAAAGATCCTGTGTCTCTGAAACATGGCAAACACCCCCCCCCTTCTGTTCCTGATCCACACCCCCAGTCCTCTTCAACTCCTCCCCTGAATCTGTTCCTCTGCCTCTGTTTTCTCCCATTCCCCTGCTCTTCTCCTACTGGAGCTCCTTCATCCGGTTAAGGGCGGAGCCGGCCTGGAACCACTCGATCTGAGTCTCATTGAAGGTGTGGTTTAGCTGAAACTCCACTTTGGTGCCGTCACTGTGCTTCACAACTGCCAACAGGGGCTGGGGGGGGGGGGTACACACAGTTAAGAATTCTCACAGTTCTTAATGAAATACTAAGTGAACCCGTATCTGTTAAACACACTCAAGGCCCCAAAACTGTAAATGAGAATAGCAGATCTTGGATTGTTTTGAATGTAGGCCATGATATGTTAAATGAGGTGTTGATTACAGACTGGAATAGAATATAAACCTACATATTGGTTGAAGTATCACATACCTTTCCAGGGGCAAACGTTTTTAGTCCTTTGATGGAGATCTTGTCGTCTGGGCGGATCTTGTTGTAGTCAGCAGGGTCCTGGAAGGTTAGGGGCAGCAGACCTTGTTTTTTCAGATTTGTCTCTATAGACAGGGGAGAACAGAAACAACAGTGGATGTGGGGTAAAAAGTTAAGGGAGTCAACTAAAATGGCACACACTTGTATGGCCAGTGTATAGTCAGGGCTATTTAGTCCCATGATAATTATTTTCCAATTTCCCTAAACCTTACCCTTACATTTACCATAACTGTATCCTTATGACTAAACCTAAAACTTAACCATGAATCCTAAAACTAACCCATGACGCCTAAACTCAATCCCAACCTTAAACTTAACCCGAAGGCTGATAAATGTTTTGCTTTTTTTTTTTAATACTTGTGAGGACTCACCAAATGTCAATCACCAAATGATTTTCTTGGTTTTACCACATAAGCATCCTTAGTTGTCACTATAGACGCCAGGTAAATTACCGTGAATCCTAGCGAAACTCTTCACGATGATGGCTCGTCCCCCCAGGTGTCTGGGCTCCAGGGCGGCGTGCTCCCGGCTGGATCCCTCACCGTAGTTGTCATCTCCCACCACCACCCACGGCAGGTCGTTGGCCTGGGGGAAACGGACGGTGAGGAAGCACAAGACATCAGGGAAAAAGAAATCCAGTTGGGGTGTTTTCCACAGCGACGTACAAACACTTAGGCATTTCCGTGTGAAAATATACGCATCAACAATCTGGAGGAGAATGTCTGCTAAAATGACTTAAATGGTTATAGGAATGCATGAATTGGTAACATTAGCCTTATTAAAAATACAGAGGAGTTTTTGAAAAAGGTGGAATCTTAAAAATGAGACAGACTTTAAAAGCCAAATGAGACTGAAACCTTGACGGTGTACAGGGTGATGGTTCATGACCTACTTTGTAGTAGCGGGCGACATCAGGCACACCGCCGTACTCTCCGGTCAGCTGGTTCTTGATCTTGTTGATGCCGTCGTTCTCGATGTTGACCGCCCCGATCAGCATGTTGTTGGATATGTTGTCGAGGTGACCGCGGAACTTGAGCCAGGGCCCCGCGGCGCTGATGTGGTCTGTGGTGCACTTCCCCTTCACCTGGACGGAGGAGAACGGTGAGACGGCGGGCAAATCCTACGTCAGTCTGGGAAAAAAGGTCCCATTTACGACACGGTCACTGACGGAACACATCTGACCCCTGACCTTGATGAGGACCTGCATGTCCTCCAAGTCTCCTCCAGCCCACTTGTCGAAGGGATCCAGCAGCTGCAGCCGGGTGCTGGTGGGGCTGACTTCCACCTTTAGCTTAGCCCCGCCCTCAGCAGGGGGGTGCTGGTAGGTGTCCTGACCGGGGTCAAAGTCTTTCTGGGGCAGCTCATCCGCGTCGGGGGGCTCCAGCTTGAACTTCTCCCCGTTGGCGGCGGTGAGGTAGTCGGACTCGGGGTTGAACTCCAGGGTTCCGGCGATGGCCAGGGCGGTGACGATCTGGCAGAGGTAACGAGAGGAGCCGTGAGTCACGCGTTTAGTAGGTGTTATGCCAACGAGTAACCACAGGCGGAGGCAGGGGTGTGGTGTACTCAGCGCGGTGACAGTACCTCCGGGGAGGCGACAAAGGCGTGTGTGGCCGGGTTGGCGTCGTTCCTGGCCGTGAAGTTCCTGTTGTAAGACGTGACGATGGTGTTCTTCTCCCCCTTCTTCACGTCCCGCCTGAACAACAAACAAGCGGCTGTGGATTCATCTGGAAGGGCCTCCTACATGCAGTGCATCTGACCAGAGACCTTGGGGCTACGGTGCCACAAACCAAAAGGAGACGGTCACAGCTAAAGGACTGCCGGAGGACTTGCCGCATTACCTGTCCCACTGTCCGATGCAAGGTCCACAGGCATTGGCCAGGACCATCCCACCGACATCGCTGAGGATCTTGGCCTGTATAACAACACACAGTGCATGCATTCGTGCCCAGTTAGAGGAGACTCAGTATTCCTGCAGAGGATCTCAACCCCAGTGCTTCCGGGTCACAGCCACCAGCCCTGCTCTGTGGATCTCTGGGCCGTGGGACTCACATATCCGTCTCGTTCGATGGTGGCCCGGATCTGTTCCGACCCAGGGGTGATGGTGAATGCAGCCTTGCATTTGAGCCCCTTGTCCAAGGCCTGTTTGGCCACAGAAGCAGAGCGACCCATGTCCTCATAACTGGAGTTGGTGCAGCTGCCAATCAGACCTGAGGGTGGGGACAGAATGCATGTTTACTTTTTTTTCTTTTTTCTCTCAATAGATAATCGATGAATTTGTCCAGGCAGAATGCTAAAGCAAGACACATCTAGATAACATGATTTATAATAGCAATAAGGACCTTTTAGGTCTAAGCGGAAAAGCATGGCGGTGAGAAAAAACAAAGATCCGAAGGCTGCACTGACCCACTTTGACCTCCAGGGGCCATCCGTTCTTTGCCGCCGTGGTCCCGATGTCTGCGATGGAGTGGGCCAGGTCAGGGGTGAAGGGTCCATTGATATGGGGCTTCAACTGAGAGTGACCAAAAAAGATGGGGTTAAACGAAAGCACGTGTGTAAGTGTGTGTGTCAACTAGCAGGGAAGAGGACTCACCTCATCCAGGTTGATCTCTATAACAGAGTCATACTGACAGCCCTGGTCAGGAACCAGCATGTCCGCATACTCATCAGCCATGGCAGCAATGTCTGAGGGGGGACGGGGACGACCGGTTAAACAGACAGAACCGGCAGTGATTCCCCGATGGAATGGCCAGTTGGACCAGGCACTCAGCACAGCACTTCCTAAGCACCCCAGTCGTGTGGGATGACAAACGTGAGACACGACCTGGCTTACCTCCTCGTCCAGTCTTTTCCAAATATGTCTTCATGCGGTGGTTGTAGGGGAAAACAGAGGTGGTGGCTCCAATCTCGGCCCCCATATTGCAGATCGTAGCCATTCCTAAAAAAAAAAAAGTCATAGTTGATGGTAAAGACTTGGGGGATAATGCTGTTACATCATTTATAGAAACGCAGAATGTCAATGGACCAGAGATTACAATGGTGACCAACTGACTACCACTAGTTACATTACTATATTAATGGTGACCAGCTGACGACCACTAGTTACATTATGATATTGGTGGTGAGGAACAGTGGGCAGTAGTAACCTAGTCCTCTACTCCCGTCTGACCTGTGCAGGAGATGGAGTCAACTCCAGGTCCATGGTACTCCACAATAGCTCCAGTACCCCCTTTAACAGTCAGAATCCCAGCCACCTTTAGGATCACATCCTTGGGGGATGTCCACCCTGACAGCTTGCCCGTCAGCTTCACACCAATCACCTGATAATGGACGAGGAAAACGTGATTAATAGAGGTGCACGTAGTATCTCACAAAGCACTACCGTATAATTTTACTTGGGGGAAAGGAACAAGGCGTTTGGTGAAATACAAAATGGTGACTCCCACTTACATTAGGACATTTAAGCTCCCAAGGGATGCCAGCCATGACATCTACAGCATCTGCCCCTCCCACCCCAATGCAGATGGAGCCCAGTCCACCACCATTGGGTGTGTGTGAGTCTGTGCCAATCAGCAACACCCCTGGGTAGGCATAGTTCTCCAAGATGATCTGAACAGGTACGGGGAGAGTCAGATAAGGCACCACCAAACTGAGTCTTACAGATAGTAAACATCTTTTAATTGCATATACCTTTGTTACTGTGTAATAAAAACATTCTCGTTGGTAAACATTGAATGAAATGTCATTTTTTAATAAACATGCGAACGGGTTCACTGCATTACCACACTTCAAAGTAGCCTTGTTGCAATACCTGATGGATGATCCCAGAACCTGGTTTCCAGAAGCCAACTCCGTATTTGGCTCCAGCACTGGCCAGGAAGTTATATACCTCTTCATTAATGTCCTAAGGACCATGAAAAAGGTATTATTATTACTTAGTCCCGGCTTCTTCCCCAAGTCCCGGTCTTCCCTGACTTCTCACCTTTGCCCTGGCCAGGTCCTTTGCTCCACCGACCTGGGCCTCGATCAGGTGGTCACAGTGGATGGTGGAGGGCACTGCCACCTGGGGCAGGCCACTGCTGATGAACTGCAGCATGGCCATCTGAGCCGTGGCGTCCTGCATGGCCACGCGGTCCGGCCGCAGACGCAGGTATGTACGACCCCTGGCAATGTCTTGCCCCACAGGGTCATCGAGATGGCCATAGACAATCTTCTCTGAGAGAGTTAGGGGCCGGTTGAGTCTGGAATGGAAGGAGAGCAGAGAATGTGCTGAATTACTGTAGGTGGCAATGGGTTACAAACAGTTTTAATTGTACAACTGACAATGAGTAGAAAATAAACTGGCAAGACTATGGAAAACAGACCAGCACCAGGCTACAACCAGCCAGCCATCATCCATCCAATCAAATAACCTATGGTAAGCATGGAGAGAAACGGCTACATTTTCTAGTGTAAACAGTGGAGGGGCAGACTGACCTCTTGCGTACAATGTTGACATTTTCATTGAGCTGCTTATAGTTGACGTAGTTGCCGGGCTCAAAGCGGCTCATGGAAACTTTGGCTTTGGCACTGAAGGCGGCTGACACGTGCAGGCGACGGGCACCCTGACCCAGGGCAAGCTGGGGATGACATGGCAACATGATGAAAAAGCATTATAGCTAAATCATTGGGACTTTATTCTATGAATCTCACTTAGATGAAAAAGACCACCATTCTTCCAGGCATTAATATGGTAAATATATAGGATGCAGTATGAAATGTAGGCAGGGGCTAACCCCCCCCCCCCAGACATGAAATATTTATATATTATTCTTAGCTGTAATCGTAAATATTGTGATATATTTACCATATTCATGCCGGGAAAAATCTTGTAATACGATAACCGATAGGCTGTGCGTCTATCACTTAGCATTTTAGATCAGGGGTCAACCCAAACCTCTGTGGTAAATTTTTTAAGGAAAGACTGATTTCATAGATACTTTTGCATTAAGCTACTTTGAAGACTGAAACATTAACCAAGCGACAACTTAAAGGCAAAGACCACCCAAAAATCTGCCAAATTTGTCAGCGGTTTTCATACCCTGAAAATAGTCTAATAGTCTGAGTTGGAGCAGAAATGGTGGTCAACTGTTGAAGTGTTGGTGGGTCTAACTAGCAGTTGCTACCCAGGTTACTTTGTTGGTGCCCCCTTACAACAAATTATGTTGTGTGGTTCATGCCTCATGAGCTGGTGAAATGGATTGGATTCATCATCTTCATCATCCACAGACTGCAGTATCACGTTAAACAAGCAAGATACTGTAAAGATTGTAAGACTTAATCGCACTAAAGCATGCGTCTGCGCTGTACTGAGTTCCCTTTACGGCCTGGTGAAAAAGACATCCCCCTTTGAACCTGGGAGTTACAAAATATGATGGATAATTTTGACTTGTTTTTAGGAGCTAGATGAAAGTAAATGTCACTCATCTGTCACATTATCTATATGCAGATTTTAGAATACCAGCATGAAAATCTGACAAAGTAAGTATTTGACAAGGTCAGTGAATCTCAGCGTCACCAAGGAGGTGCTGTCACTCAAACCACGGGTCTATTCCGTCTCAAATTGTTTCTCAAAACGTACTAAACAGGGAGGGACCTAACCGTTTGTCCAATTGAAACGGTTGTTATCGAGACAATATATGCAAACATATATAAATATGTAGTTGCATGCTTGGTCATTTCACACCCTGCCCCGTTGAATTTATAAGAAAACGTTTTAAAATGTAAACAATTGCATGTATCATGATAGGTCTAACGAATTACCAAACATGTAATTTGGCATCCGACTAATGAGTCCATTTTGACTTTGAGAGCACATTCGTGAAAATATCAGAAACAAGCCTAAATACAACGTGACACTGCGTTTTAAGGATAATTCTCTCGTGGTTTTGTTATGCTCACGACACTGTCCAGACTGCGTCGTGCTTGGCAATAACGGTGCTAAATGTACGCTCTAACCTTGCGTTAACCTTGCAATCAATAGACGCTTCCTCTGTTGAAATTAAATATATTCGAGTTATGCCATCCCACAGCTTGATGAATTAATTGCATTTTACACATTTTAAAAGCATGTTTGGCCATTTGTGTGTGCCAATGACAAACTTGAGTTAGTGACGAAGATAGCTAACGTTTCGAGACTACTCAGGACACGATGACCTGAACCCTCGCCAATAATTTGATCGTACTCTTTCACACAGACACAAGATCTGGACACCACGTCCACACCCTAATGTATTTCGCATACATCTAACGGTGAAATTAGTTTGCATAAACGCAATAAAATAAGTGAAATACACACTTACCTGGAGCCGGGCAACAGTAAGACAGTAGGTCGCCATTTTGTTCACTGACAAAGATGTGTCGAGCATAGATGACGTCAGATTTTGTGTCTGTTAACAAAGATATTTAATGCTGAGAGGTGCAATACTATGATGCCCCCCCAAGTCCCGAATGAACAGAATGGATGGAATTTATTTTAACCTTAATGCACAACATAGACTCAAATCATTAATATTGTTTATAGCCGTGAGAGTGGCATTTAAAACAATCATTGATTTGACTGTCTGCACATGTGCAAATCCGCGTGACCCGATCGATTTTTTTGGAGAAGCAATTTTTGTGATTCTTGATACTGAATAATCTACGCTGTCAGCGTCGCGCGTCTGCTGTAAGATGTAACTATTTATCAAGTTAAAAATAGAGATCTGTGGATGCTATTTTATTGAGATATGTATATGTTATTGACATTGGATTAATACTAAAAAAACATTTGAACTGTCATATGTGTAATCCAATTTATGTTAAGAGCAATTCTGTGGTATTTACGTTCATATTTTCACTTTAAATTTACAGACTTAACCAAAATAATTAAAACAAAGATGAAATAATTAAAAAAAGTTATCTAAAAAAGATAGAAAACGAGAAGTAAATGATGAATTGAAAGGTCACGTGTTTCTCTCGGGGTCAAAGTTTAAAGTTTAAACATTACAGTCGCATGCCTTGCGTTCTCTGATAATGGCTAAACATCATCCAGATTTGATCTTTTGTAGAAAACAAGCCGGTGTTGGTAAGACGTTCATTTATATTTCACATGATATGATCAGAACTAACGTAAATGCGTCAATTATCCGTGCAATGAACGGGTTATTGTTGTGTTCTAGCCTTTTGTAGACAGTGGCTAGCTGACGTTAGCTAAGCTAACTTGCTAGCAGGAGCCGTTAGCTGTTATTGTCGCGAAGTATCAATTTATGCTTATTTGCTTCCAATGTCATAGCTGTATGAACAACACTTATTATAAAACTTGCATTTCTTCGTATTTGTTTTCAATGATTTGCACACAAATTAGCGTTTTTTGCAGGGGGAACAATGTTCCAGTAGCCTAGGCTAGTGATTGGTATGTTAAGATTTGTGTTCACATTGCACTAAAAACGAACAAGACCGGGATTTGATTAGGAAACATAATTCGGACCAACTTTGAATGTGTCAGGTCTGTTTGCTTCCGGGGCTCTTTTGTGCTGCCTAAGATCCTTTACAGTACAGTATTCATATTACAGCAGAACTGTACACTTACTACTTGCCAGTGTTTCTAGATTAATGTGGAACATAAACATTTTCTAAGTCATTTTTAATGTAGAATTTATTTTTTTATTAAATTGCTTTTGCTTCAAATAAATCTATTTGTCAGAAACGTTATTTCGATATAAATTATTAGAATGTTATATTTGAGGATTTATATTGTACGGTTGCCTTAAACAAAAGCACCAACTTTTCAGAAAAAAAGTCGGACACATTGATTGCATACTCGCTGTTAACTTTTATACTAGGTAGTACTATTATAAGTATTGCTGTTGACTACCTTACATTTACTGATTGTTTTGTTTGCTTTTCAGCTATTGGAAGGCTGTGTGAAAAATGTAAGTTTCTATATTGAATATTAATAACTGTACATATCTTCTAAATACTAGAATATTGTGTGTATCTCTGTCTCAGAAAAGGGCCAACTCTTGGTGGTTTTTGCTGCTGTCAACATTCTTGGATTCACACCATACATTCTGCAGTTTATATTAGTCAACAAAACCTAGACTTTGTTTGCTTTTCATCGATGCAATCAACACACACATTCCTCTCCCTCTTCGATACTAGGTGATGGAAAGTGTGTGATCTGTGATTCGTATGTGAGGCCCTGCACGCTGGTGCGCATCTGTGACGAATGCAACTACGGGTCCTACCAGGGGCGCTGTGTCATCTGCGGGGGCCCAGGTGTTTCTGACGCTTATTACTGCAAGGAGTGCACCATCCAGGAGAAAGATGTACGTTTCCTGTATTCACCTCTCTCACACACTGGGGTCCAAATAGTACAAATAACCATGTACCATTCACTTCTCTTGGATAGTTTGTATTTTTTCTGTAAAAATATGAATTAATTATAAAAGATCATTCAAGTGTGAAGGTAGTTCTACTCTTTTTTGGGCTGGTTTCACAGACGTAGCTTTCCGTTTACTGTTACTCAGTTTAGGGTTATAGAAATTTATTTTCAGTCTTTATTTAGCATTTGCGTAAATTTTCTTCTCTGTGTGCTTACTGACTCTACAGCGAGATGGATGCCCCAAGATTGTGAACTTGGGCAGCTCAAAGACAGATCTGTTTTATGAACGGAAGAAGTATGGCTTCAAGAAAAGGTGAAGACGGGACAGTCCATCATGCTTCCCTTCAGTTGTGTGAACGTTTTTACTTTTTTTGTGAACATGTTTTGAAAATACAATAAAGGTTTCTTTTATATTTCATGCATTTTGTCTAGCTTCAATTGTTATCTAGTGTTCATACTTTATTTGTTAGATTTAATATGAACTGGGTCAGGTTTATCAGGAAAAATCATCTTGGACTTCACCTTGGATTTTGCAAGACTTGGGTGTGTTCCATCTGCATTTAAATGTGCTCTAGATCCAACCCCCGGTATATATTACATTTTGTTTAAAGCATTTGTGTCTTCATTACACACATTCACAATTGTTTTAAGTATTTTTACGTCTAGCCGTTACACACTCATCCAGGCCGGTTCCCCTCATCATCTCACCAAACAGCTCGTTTTAGTTTTTCCCCAATAACTGGAGCTGGAAACTGACCATATAGATAATTAAAATGACTGGAACAGCAAAAATGACAAACATCACATTAACCCAAAAAGGATGGTCTTACTTTGTTTTTAGATTTTGCTAGTCAACAACTAACAACTGAAGCTGTAAGCCAGAATACAGTTCTTTCTGCTGCACAAAATAACCAATAAGCAAAACTTCAATGTATCTTTATTCCAAATAAAAAAGCGATACTTCAGAAACACAAGCAGGACCAACTAATTATTTTCCGCGGGAATTAGAAAGTGATCAGCAGGCTTGCTTTCAAAGGCAAAAAGCAGAGTTTTTGGTGTCAGATCGACTATGTCCTGCATTGAGTTGTCCTAAGACACTTAAGGCTTCTTCTTGAATCTGAGAGGCCCACTTCAAACCAAGGAGATAATAAACATCCTTGAATTGTAATAAAGATTTTTAACAGCAACTCCTGCTTTTCACTTCCATAATAACAAACACACACACACCCAATACATCTGTCACCTTTTTAACATTACATTTGTCAGCTGTCTTTATCTGCATGGAGTTGGTACAAAATGAACATTCCCGACATAACTTTCAATGCAGTACAGTGGTAAACAGGAGAGTTTGGTTCTGAACAATAATTAGATATTAGGAAACAATATTAGGAAACCTGTTGTAAATTGCACAGCTATGCCAAGTCAATTGCTTTATATTTGTATTGTGTCGATATATTTTAAAGCAAATAATGAATCCAAAAATATACCTATGTTACTATTTACATGCATTAGTGGATACTATACTGTACATCATTTTGAAACACAATTTTATAGAAAACTAGATAAGAACTTAAAGACAACAAATCAATCCTACTGGACAGTAGACTGAACACTGAGCCTTTGGAAAGTGTTAACATGTACAAGACGAGATTTGCGTTGCAGTAATATACCCCTGATTAACTTGAGTTATTGGATTCACAGAAAAGTATATTTTTTAATGTTATTTTATAACCAGCCTAAAAATCCAACAGATACTGCCGTGGTAATAAAAAAACACTATAACTTATTAGATGTAGAAAACCACATTGACCTGTGACGATCACTGACTAATGGGAAACTAGTAGGCAAAGTAATGGCAAACCAGAACTGCTAATAGACAAGGCATGGTAAAATCATAAAACCTTATAACATTTTTTTTTTTTTTAAATCTGTATTAACAAAAATATTATTTAACCTCTCCCCACCAATCACCTTGCCTTTACCAGTCAATTGTGTACAAAAGTAGTTTAACAAAAAACGTCAATTCACCAGCAAAAGTTTAAAACAATAACAAACAATGAGCAAGTCATATATTCCACAATATACACATCTCACCATCATTCAGCCTCTTCCACACACTTCTCTTCTTTGTCTTCTTCTGATCTACTGCTTTTCAGCCCTTTGATTTATTTATTTATTGTACTCATAAATCAACAGCTCAATATGTCTACTGGTCTTCCAATGGTGCACTTAAAAAAGAAGAGAAAAACAAGATTTACCAGAAGGACAAAATGGAATTATCAAGGTGAAGACTGGAGAGATAACATTTAGTCACTATGAACACTTAATATGCCAACAGTAACATAAAACGCCTGTCTTTTTCCAATTTAATGTGAAGTCATGGTAAACATTTCCTGCACTGTTTCTATAAGATTATACAGTAGTCAATTTGAATGAATTTCTCATGTTTTGGTATGAAGCCAATGTGACTTGCAATATTGGGTATTTTTGACACATGACCACAACAAACAAAGAACGAAGCTACATTGTGACCTGGCCAAAATATAGGGACTGGCTCTTGCCCTCTGTGCTTTATGACTGGCAGTCGTCGCCTGTGCTTGGTGCCTTACAGCTCTCCGAATTTGGCAGCGTAGCCGGCCACAACGTTCTTGCTGCGAGCGTAGTCTTGCCGCAGCTCGGCCACTTCCTGTCGTAACGCCCGGTTCTCTCGCTCAAGGAACGCCGCCCGCACCGTGATCTGGTTCTCCTTCAATCGCCGCGCATCCCGAGAACGTTTTGCCGCCACGTTGTTCTTCTTCCTCCTCTGCCAGTATTTCTCATCCTGGCGAAAAAGAGGCGGGAGACCGTTGAAAAAGGGGGGCGAAGACAACAGAGTGGAGAAAATGGTTAGATTGTTTTTTTTTTTTAACGCAACGTTGATGATTAAACCAAGCCTCTGATCCGAAGGCACTGCAACAAAATCATCTTATTTCTGTCCGTGACCTACCTTGGAATCCTCTGGTACAAACACTTTCTTAGCCTTCTTGATCATTGGCTGTGGTTTGAGTTCCTCTTCTGAGAACTTGTGCTTACGTGGGTTGAAAAGTTCTCCTCCAGGAACGCTGGACAGAACCAGGTCTGTGGGGTCCGGGTTAAAGTTCACGTCAACCTCAATCTCCTCCGGGTCAATGGGTTCAGGGGTCAGCCTGTCCTTGTCGGTCATCACCTCTGGGGAAGACACAGGTGTGCCAATGTTCAAGTAGAAGGTTGAGGGGTAAATGCTATAATTCGGTTTCTGAGTTGGTTAATGTCAACTGGACCTTCTGTTATGTGATACTGCAAGTAACGCAATGTGCTCTGTTAATATGTATTGGATTAGAGTAAAATCTTCAAACACAAACTGGCAAAAGTGACCTTACCGGTGTTGGGACAGGTGACAGTGACTACCTCCACACACTTGTCCAGCTCCAGGACAGACAGCAGGGCAACGGGGGCAACAGTGGCCGTCTTCGGGTCGGCCAACGTGGTGTCGGGCTCTGCCTTCTCTTCAATCTCTTTGTTAAGAGCTTCTTCCAGGGTTGACGGCGAAGTGGGGATGCCATTCTCCATAAGGAACTCCTCCAGGTCCATGTACTCCAGGTGAAAGGTCTCACCATTATACGGGATGGTCTTGTCCCAGATGGCGGGGGTAAGGGCCGCCGATGGACCCATCCCGCTATCGCCAAGGTCCACATCGTCTCCCGTTAACAGCTTCTCCTTGTCGTTGTCTGTGGCAGCAACACAGAATAGCATTTGGTTGATGTTGTGACTGGTTGGAGGCCGATAGGAGAGACAACAGCTATTGGAAAGGCCGTTTACAATAAGTGGTCTATTTGCGACTCCAACCCCTTAACTAGGTTAAATGTTACTTGGTCGTAGAGGGCGTTGACGCATCCATTATTAGACCAACTAAAAATATTTAAGTGTTACTGAGTGGTGAAGAGCTTGGAGGTAGTGAGGGTGGAGAACAAGCATGTATTTGACGTTTTTTGTGTTTTTATTTAAGGGAGACCGGAATCGTATTACAATTGTGCCCTGAGGGCAAAAATGGGAATAGCAATACAACCAAAAACCAATATGAAAAAAAACAATTACTTCTAAACAATAAGTTCTTAACATCTCAAAATCAAATTAAACATCTGCAACTACACCAATCGGAGTTCAAAACTCTCCTTGTACTGAACTGACATTGCTCTATTATACATTCTGAAATGTATATATTAAAGATAATTGAGTTAAAACAAAGATTCGGTATTAATTTACTCTATAACACATTCCTCTTGTAAATATTATGGCTCCTCCATCTCCTCAGCTTGTTGCCTAGAGCAAGCAGTGAGTGCCGCCGCGATACCACAAAATATCTAGACTTACCATCATCGCTCTCCAGTAAAACTGGCGGGGGCATTTCCATTATTTTCTTTAAAACCACGGGAAATGCTCCTCGCGCACCCATGGTTGTTTCTAGTGTGGTGGTAATCGGCTCTGCAGACATTTTGGCTGGATATAGGGTACGCAATAATTTCAAAACAAGCGGTCAACAAGGAACTACGGGCTGGGCCCGTACAAAAATATTCCTTCCCGTGAAACAAACTAATCCTTTACAATAGGTCTAAATATTAAAATGTAACAGGGAACAGCACTATTTTAAAAGTACGAATCGAACATAAAAATAGAACTAAGTGCGTACAGAAGAAACCGCACCTTTAAAGAAAATGTACAACAAACCGCTCTGATAGGTGCACTTTTTCCTTGCCTTCATGAATATTAACTTTACGTGGGCGACGTCGGCAATGCGTAAAGTCTAATTGGTTGGCATATCTTTTGTAACGTTAAATTAAGAACACATGTTGGGAGGGCCCAGCCTCTCCATGGTGTCTAAGCCAAAATGCGTTCATATAACCTCTTAATTTCGTAAATACGATCTATTGGTAAATATTGCCCATAAACGGCTCGGCGAAAACGGTATACTATGACATTCCGTAAAACATGTTTGCACACACTCACTCATTCAATTGTATTGCTATTTTCCTCACTGTAGACTAATAGTGTAAACATGAAAACTATTAATTAACACCATAAAAGTGATTACTTATGTTTTTTGTGGTCCCTTATAGTCTCTTCTCATTAAGGGTGTCCTTAAGTAAAAGTTTGAAATATTAACATAATTCGATCGGAATCCTCGGAACAGTTGATGCTGAGACGTGTCTATTCCTAAAACTATGTGAAGTATTTATTTGGGCTGCAATCTAAGGTGCAGTTAATTGTCCATTTCTGAGGCTGGTAACTTTAATAATTTCCATGTGAGGATGTACTTCCTGTGTCAGCTGAAGAAGTTCAAACTGTCAAAGACAATTTTGGTGCACTTCTCCACAGCCGGAGGATGGCGGAGGATTATTGAGTCCATCCTCCGCCATCACCACCAGGTACGCTGCTGCCACTGCCCAGGACAAGGGCAGACCGCACCTTATCATTCGGTCTGCTGAGAAGGTGGTCTGCTGAGAATCTGACATACCTCGAGGACCTGTATGCCACCAGGGCACTGAGGCGCGCAGGAAAGATAGTGACTGACCGTTTCAGTCACTCCCCACCGGCAAGAGGCTACGGTCCATAAAGACCAATACCTCAAGCCACAAGAACAATTTCATTTTATGTTCATACATTTTAGAGATGTCCTTGTTTTTCCTCCTGGGAACACGTGGCTCTTCTGTTCATTCAGAATACATTGGAACAGAGTGGACAAGGCCTATCCAGTAAAAAATACTGGAGTAACAATATAATCAATTATCATGTACATTTCTTCATAGAGGAGCATACGCAATTATTGACTGCAGTAAATAATAATGAGAATTAAAAAAACTCGGAACCCCAGCTCTACTAAGAGCAAACACGTAATTGAAGAATCATCGTTCACGCCTCTTCGGTCGACCAATCACAAATCAAGGACCATAGACAACAAAACGTCAAACCGAGCTCCCAAGTTTTCACTAAGAATACAACTCTCTTTACAATAGAACATTTAAATCAATCAAATACTCACACAAAAGCACATCATTCTTGTGTTCATTGTATACCTTTGACATTATCTGTTTTATATTTTGTTACTTGTTTGTAACGCAGGTTTATACGCATAATAAATTATTCTGCTTGAATAATAACTAAAAAGGAATTGTGCGGCGACGTAAGCTGCACGTTTAGCATGATCTCCAAATATCTATTTACACGTGAATGTACTGCAACCTGAATAATTTTTCATACAATGGATTTATTTGCAAAAAATGATTTTATCTGCAAAATTGTAGTGCCTTGACAACCGCATGCATGAGTCATTGACCCGTGTTCTACACATCATCAAAGTTAAATGTGATTGGCCGGCCTATTCACGGTAATTTCAGTTTTGAGCAACACACGTTTCACATTGCACGTGATGCTAGCACATTGATTTAAAAGTCAATCTTGTGACCTAATTGACTAAACCGAAGTAAGACACACGAGGCACGCAATTATGTTATTGAGGTTATAGAGAACGCAGGGACTGTATTTTATTCATAGTAAAATATACTAGGCTTTTACAGAAATGGTGTTGATGTTTGAAAAAAACAATTTGTAAATACGTTTTGAGTTGTAATATAGTGTTGGGCTAGGATTCACAACATATTATAGATCATTCAAAGGTAATACCAACGATCGAGTATTTGCACATAAATCAAGATTACTTCTCGTCTTACCGTTATCTAAGGTAGGAATAGTGAATGGACCCTCAAGTAGAGCTTTGAACATTTCAGGAATCTCTGTAGAAGACATTTTTCTCAACTTCTGTAAGCGCTTGTAAATTAGACAGACAACAATTCACTCGTAAAACGAGTTTAAGGTGGCTACGTAGAATCCTACTAAAAGTTTGTTTACGACCACACGGCATTCAATTTTCTGCCTCCTTTCCACGACTCATTCCCAGTTTGGCTGATCTAGCCAACGTCACCCAGGTATGCTTGAACTAATAAAAAAAACAAGGACGGAATGTGTCGCAATAGGGTAAAGTGGTTGCCAATCTAACTGAATGTCTAAAGACATTGGACTCGTTTGCAGAGACGCAGAGACCAGATTACCTAAGAAACAGATCTGCGCACGGTCTTGTGAAATTATTCTTGTACTGAAGGAAAATTCATTGACCTCATGTGTTTAAAACGGATTAATATAGGCTGGTTAAAGTGAATGTACATGCAAATAAAGATTTTATCAACTTTCAATAACTGTAGTGCTATTTTTCGCCGCTTTCTGATACACACCCTATACATGATCCTAATGACATTTGCGGCCATCCAAAATCTGATCTCAACAGCACAAGGCAGGTTAAAAAAGAAAACAACAAATGGTCCGAAAAAAGATGTCTAACTCGTTTTCCACTGTTATTGGTGAATTCACCCTCGGCGAAGGATTCAACCCAAACGTCATTGGAAGTTATAGAACGTCAATATCCAGATCAAAATGACCTAGTACAGAAATCCTCATGTCTATTAATGTTTAATTCAGTTTTATTTCGTTTTTCATGTCATGAACACGTCATAACCGTGCAATTGTGTTTAGTTTATGTATTCAATCTGCTAGGGCGAATAAAAGTCACACACTTCTCTAAAACAGTCTGTTTATTGTTAAACACTCTCGACAGATTTGGTCCACTTGTGATCATAATTAACTTCCAACCAGGGAGGAAAAAGGAGAAAACAAAAACATAACAACAAATGTAAAAATACAGTACAAAGAGCTTGTTCTTTCTTACTTAAAAACCATGGCGTCTATTACAAGTTGTTGAAAATAATCCATCATTAATATAATTCTAAATGTAAATTGTAATCATGCTGCATCAGACTTGGGGTCAACTTCATTTCAATTCAGAAAGAGAAGCAAACACCAACTTAAATAAAACATTCCTCATTGAAAAACATAAGACCATTTTTATATATTTCCTAAATTTTATGGAAAGGTTTGACCACAACTGAAATGACTCCTGCCTTTTATTTGGAAAGACATAATAAACATCTGACTGTATCAGAGTATTTAAGGTGAAAGCCACCTTTACAAAGACAAATCAGCCAGTCACCATTAGCATCACGATCAAATGATCTCTCTGGTGAGTATTGACACGTCAGACCACTGTTCAGTTGATCCAGTCCTCCGTAAGTAAAAGGGACAGATACATTGTCGACCCTTCTAATGTGACCACGTTCACTGACATGGATCCCCCAGTTTGAAACCAACAATGGATGTTAACTGAACAGTAATAAATGCCGGCTGGTCACCTCTTAGCATGTGAGGTAAAAGCAGGCAAACGAAGACATCACCATGCTCATCCCTGCCTTCTTATGTATGACCACCCCCTCTTGTAACAGGCACCAGAACCGATGTCAAACATCGAACTCTGACCTCTCAAAAAAATAAAATAAAGAGAAAACCTCCAAAACATCCCATTACCTCTTCTCAAATTATACATGTGTCTAAGTCTTATTATAGGTATGTATCATATATAGAGTACGGTTATAAGGGTATTGAGTATGTATCTTATGTCGGTATATATCGAATAAGGCCCTATACTGACGTACAAAGACGTCTATGTATGCTTGGAATTGTGTCCCAGCAGGGATAATTAAAACAGCACAGTACTACAGTATTATTGCTTAAAACAGGAAAATAATACTTAGCAAATTATATGTCTATTTTAAATTCAAGTTGTCTCTAGAACATTCCATTCAACTGTCCTGACATATTTGATTCAAACACACTTCAAATACCCAACAAGGCACTAACCTAAAGCAACAAATAGCAATGGGCTCTTCAGCATCCACTTGTTGCAGTACTGTGTCCAACAATAAATGGAGCCCTGTATGCTGTAGTCTATTAGCCTATGGTCCTCTTTTGTTACCAGGTAGATTAAATGAGTATGTAGACACCACACCTCTGTGGACTAACTGGTACATGGTGACTAGTTACTTGAGTTTGAAGTGATTTGTTTTTTTTGTAAAGGTTTTAGGAACATAAAAACCTCTTGTCCCTGCTGGACATCACGACTTAGCATACACACACGTCGGTTTACTTTTTAGTATTATATTCATACATGAATACATTTATAAAGACAGTAATACATAGCAATCAACATACATATATCAATAGCATATAGGAGAATCAAAATAGTAATAATAGCAATCATTATCTTCATAATTCATCATCATAATAATTATAGTAGTAATACGATCCCTCAATTAAGCAATTACCTGGGTCATTCCAGAAGAAACACTTTCTAGTTTGTTACCCTAAAACTGTTCCAATTTGGCATTTGACATCCTTCTCATAGGATACTGATCTACTCCCAAGGTGGATACAAATAAAGATGTGGACGTCAATATGATAGAATACTGATCTACTCTACTCTCAAGGTGGATACAATTGAAGATGTTTAAGGCATTATCTTGGCATCCTCTATCCACTGAACCACTTATTTATTGATGCAGAGAAAACCCAATCAAAATAGTTTTTGATGAAAAAAATGCTATAGGAGACTCAATTTACTACCATACTGCTAATGTCTGGAGACAGCACACACCATTTGGTTCTAAGATAAACACGATGGTTGTCTTGATCCAACCCAACCAACTATGCACTATTCTGGCCTGGGGAAAACAAGTAATCGTACAGCCTGTCATGAGGAGCTCTCCTACAGTTCTCTCTGGAATGACCCTCACAGAAGCAGAAAATCACTAGTCATCTAGTTCAGCGATGTCAATTTCATATAGCATAGCTCAATAACAAGATGTTCTATATTAAGCTTAACCGCTAAGTTATCAATTATTATTAGTTGTATACCGATATCTGTAAATATGTATATATTTATATCTATATGTTTTGTATAATGTATAGACATACATCCATTACATCATATCTGCTGCAGGTAATCAAACTAAATGTTTGCCACAACTGACACAAACCAGTCCCTGATTCTATTCTGTGGATTCATTTTAGTGACAGCAGGCGTGTCATGTGTTGATTTTAAAGACCCGCCTACATTATATGTAGTCAGCAATTGTTTTGCCTATAGTAAGGGGAGCCTTTATTTTACTTTTAATTAACATTGAGGTCTTCATCATTGCTCCTTCTATCACCTCTCCCCACTACTGGGGCCTAAAGATCACCCCATCAGCAACCCTCCCACCCATACACAGGTCTAGTCAGTGCTGTAAAACACACACCACCTATATGCAGGTCTAGTCAGTGCTGTAAAACACACACCACCTATATGCAGGTCTAGTCAGTGCTGTAAAACACACACCACCTATATGCAGGTCTAGTAAGTGCTTGTTATAAAATCCATATTAAATAAACAGAACCTAAGTGAACAAATAAAGTATACTTCATTTGTTAACAGTTATTCCACACACACAGCCCCACTGACAGTCACCACCCCCTAACACTGTATTACTAGTGACACTTAACTACACTGACTGCACCTAAACGCATCTAGTCCTTTATCAGTTATGCACAAAATATCCTCCACTAAAACATGCAGAACTGCTTTAACTCATCGGCATCTGTGGAGACCTCGAGCATGAACTAGTTGTTGAAGTAGAGGCCTTGACATCTGCTAGGGCATTCCAAATGTTTAGATGTGTTGTATTTCATCCATTTTGATCACAACTTACATGTGTTTTCAAGCATTGTCTTGTTGTGCCATCTTTAGAAGACCCACTTATTTCTATTCTGCATCGGAACACACTAAAAAAGGATGTAAACCCACCTAACCCTGAACTGACAACAGGATCATGAGGCCAGACAATGATCCAAAACACTCAGCACATTAAACTGGACTAGCCAATGTCCAGACCTAAACCTAACGGAGATGTTATGGCAGGGTATGAATGTACAAAAAAAAAAAAAAATCGACATGTTAGTCTAAAGACAATTGTCCCACAGCAATGATAAATTGATAAAAACGTACAGTAAGCATTGACTGCAGTCATACACTTAACGTTGTCACAACCAGTTGAGTGAATGGGGGGGCCACCTCGTTCTTTATAGGTGTTCCATAACTGGATTCATTCCATTGAATAATTAACTGTAAACACCACTATCAATTGTCCACTCAGGATCCCTGTCTATAATATTACATTTGTAGATTTTACAACATTTATATAAAACCCCCCAAAAAAGTGAATAAGGGCAAACTTGTTTGTTTCACTGACCACCAATTTAGTGATTTCACATAATTCTTGTGTCTAATTGCGACACCCACTCCCACTCAGTGCATACAGTAACGTGGGTGTAAATGTTCCATTGGGCTGTGGGGGGCATTGTAAATGTTGTAGAACTTCTATTGGGTATTATAAATACATTCCACAACCATAATATTTATTATGGCTTCCTTATAATAGCCTTGACAGGCTTTACATTCAAAATCCTGTACCAATATGGCAGACAAATTAAGTACGAACTCCCATGGACAAAAGAAATGGCATATTCATTTCTGTCCCATTCTCTCTCTCTCTCTCTCTCTCTCTCTGTCTCGTTTATGTTCCCAGAGGGGAATGGGTTGGGATTTGGTTGTAAACGGTATTCTGTAGATAAGGGACTTGTTTGTAAAGCTGTACAACCAAATCAAACTGTACTTTAACTGTACCTCCGGACTCCCACATCCCAGAGCTAAACAAGCATATGTCCTACACGTGTGTTCTCTGCCTGATATTTCTGAACAGCAAAAAAAAAAAAAAGAACACACTGGCCAATTTAAATGAACATTCCAGAAATACTTCTGTGGTGATTTAGCTATAAAACAGAGGAGTCCAGAGAGCTCAAAACCACAAACCCACTCTTCGTTAGTAAGGGCATTTTGTTCCATCTTGCGGGCCATTTGCCTTCAGTGGTAATCTTGGGGTCGGACACACGGAAACTAAATCACTTCAAAAATGCACTGAGAATCAGACTGGAGTTAATGAAAGCCAAACCGTAAAACAAACTCATGTTATCCAGCACATTCTTCTACATCGCTTTCTGGACGTGTCACACAGGTTGGTGCCTGTAATATCAGTCAGGTATTATTGTCAAAAGGGATGTGTGTATGGGTGTGTGTGTGCACATTCAGGTGGACCTTCACAGGTGGCAGGTACAGTGGCAGGACACTGGCGTAGAGGGAGCTGGGTCTCCCATTGAGGGCTCAGGGGCCTCCTCTGCTGGGCAACACTCACAGATCTCCTCCTGACAACCGCCGTCCAGACTAACAAACAAGAGACAGAGACACAAACAAATGTTATAATCTTATCTACAGCGACATTAGTGGTCGCATACACTTAGCACCAATAGTACTTATGGCTTTTACTAAGCGGACAGGAGAAAAACGAGCCAATCAGAAGCTGGGTATGATTAGCCAGCCATGAGGAGTGCCAGATCAGAACTTTTGCCCCGTTCAGAGATTGACCAGAGCTGATCCTACCTATTTAGGCAGAACAGCAAACATCATGAAAGGCTTCTACCACTAGAAAACTACCCACCAGTGACTCTGTGTAATCTGTCGTCAAGTAAACCTGTTTTTCCTCTGGAGGCGGGGTCATGAGGCTTCCATCAGTGCGTCTGCTCTGATTGGTCAATGTGAGCCACATGTCATACATTTGCTGCATGTCTCTCACTGTGGACAGGAGCAGAACAGAAGTTGTAATGTCAAACACATGCGCCACGTCCATCACACACGCGCAAGTAGAAGACAGAGCATGCAAGTGACATACAGTTGTTGTTCTTCATGTATGTCCAGACGTCCCTCTCTTCTAGACTGTGGGCAAAAGAGCAGTTACCGATGTAGTGGCACTTCTTCTGCTTCATCACGTGGACACACATCTGGGGAGACACGGACAGGCTTTACCAGAACCATTACTCAACCAACACTGGACCACCTACAGGGGTCAGATAACCTGATGCCAAAACCCTAGCGGAAGAACAGCTGACCACGTAAGAACAAAAAAGCCTTCAGCTCTGCTCAGTGTGCAGCCAACATCTGGACAGAAGGACGGAGGGGCGATCCTTTGGGTCGCGACGCAGCGCTGGTAAGCCGACCCAGGCAACGGCCCGGCCACCGAACGCGCCAAAGCAGCGAGAGAGGGGCCGCCGTTTTCAGCCATTTACCGCTTTGTCCTTGGGGAAGCAGTGGGCACCATCCAGACACAGGCAACACGGAGGACAGTAATCTAGCGGTGAGGACGGATCAAGGAGAGACTCACGTCGTACTGCTGTGGGTATGTGCGGGAGAACGGGAGCGGACGCACAACCACCCACTTCTTCTTCTCGGAAGACTTTACAAGCAACACGCGGCGCTCCTTCGTCCAGCTGGAGGCGCGGGAGAGCAAAGAGAGAGATTAGATAACGACCAGGACCTGAGACGGGACTTGGGGCGAGAGAAAAAGGAAACGAACGTGACTGTGTACTGCAGTTGTTCAGCGAGTGAGCTGTTAGGTAAGGCGACAAAGCTGTTCTAGTCGTTCTGTTGCCAACGTTTTGCTCGCCATAATGGTCAAATTAATTTGAGACGGCTATTATTTTTCGGGCCCGATGAGTCTACAGACTACCTGTTGTCAGAGCTGTTGTGAATATCAAGTCATGAAACCTGTTAAAGAATTAAGACTATTTTGAGGTCTGCAAAGTCAAGCTGAATTATCAAGTAATTGTCGCTAGAGGCAGGAAGAGGAAAATAGCTCAAATCCCATCTGAATCCAGGACATGCATGTGTGTGAATTAAGTTTGAGCCAAGGCATGAGAAACCCGTTCCCACGGACTGCCAGTAACTGCTCACTCCCTTCTGAAGGAATGTATCCAAGAGGCTTAATTTATCGGATCCTATAATTACCAGTTCAGGTCTGGTCATGAATTACTGGGTATCCCTTGCAGCATCAAAACTAAATCACTTAAGTATAAATGTCAGTTTCGGATGTTCCCCAGTCTCTCACCTGTGTCGGGCTTTAGCAGTGCAGTACTTCAGGGCCTTATCTGGTTCGTTGACCTGACCGTCCCTCCAGCATTGGCCACACACAAACTTCATCTTCAAGTTCAGACCCCGGCCTCTCCCTCCTCCTCCCATTGGTCCTCCAGAGCCAACACCACCTCCCCCAAGATTGTCTCCGCCTCCTACTCCTATACCCCCCAACCCTCCAACTCCGCCACCACAGCTTTGGTGTGGGACATGTATAGGCTGAGAGTGAGAGAGACAAAGAGAGCAATAAATAATGTAAATAAGCCTTTGATAAATTGAGTTTGGACCATAGGGACAATATTACTTTAGGGGTTCAGAGCCTTTATGATATTATGTTAGGGGTTCAGGGCCTTCATATTAAATTAGGGGTTCAGGGCCTTTAAGTTATTAAGTTGATGTTCAGGAATCGCACCTTCTGCCTCTGGGCATTTTGTTCCAGTCTATACCAGTGCCTCTTGGACTCCTGTACCATTTCCTCATGGGTAATACCTTGATGAGAACAACAATGATAAAGAACATTAGTTCTTTGGCCGCAATCTGTACATTTGTGTGTGCTAACGTATGCTTCCTGTACCTGTGTCCTGCTGTAGTACCCAGCACTTAAGTTCTATGACAGAGTGGGCAAAAGAGCAACTGTCCTCGCGTTGGCAACCGTAGCGAACCTCATGGCGACACACATCAAACTGGCAGAGGGGGTGCAGCGGGCGCACTTTACTGTACCGCACGTTGGCAGAACGTACCACATGTACCAGGCACCTGAGGAGCAGAGAGAGATGGGTAGAGTAAAAAAAGAGAGAAAGTAGAGGATTAGAGAATTGTGTAATGCAGGGGTCTCAAACCGGTTCCACGGAGGGCCGAGTGTCTGCAGGTTTTCACTCTCACCTTGTACTTGATTCATAATGTCACTGATTGGTTAGGTCTACCCTCATCTGGTTATTTAGGTCTGAACCTGGAACCAATTTACAGGTAAAAAACTAAAACCTGCAGACACTCGGCCCTCCGTGGAACCGGTTTGAGACCCCTGGTGTAATGGATCAGGTATCAGAGGGAAACTGGATTTAAGATTTGTTATGCCAAGTGCTTATTCTGATCTGATACAATCACTGTAAAGAAGTGTTTGATTGAAGAGTAAAGAAAGTTCTGGGTGTATGAGAAGCCATACTTGTTATCATCAAAGGGATGTCGGGCAGTGAGGTTCGAACAGACAGCCAAGTTCTCTTTGCTGCGCTTGCTGATGATGCGAGGCTTACTGTCAAAACATTCCTGGATGAAGAGACAGAGAGTATGCATGGAAATTCATTTGACACTGTGTCTTTAACTCAGATGAATGTGTCCCACCTAGCTCACAGAGGAACATGCCCACGTGTCCCACCTAGCTCAGAGGAACATGCCCACGTGTCCCACCTAGCTCACAGAGGAACATGCCCACGTGTCCCACCTAGCTGACAGAGGAACATGCCCACGTGTCCCACCTAGCTCACAGAGGAACATGCCAACGTGTCCCACCTACCTCACAGAGGAACATGAACATGCCCATGTGCAGCTGCAGCAGGCGGGTGACGCTAAGGGCCCGTCTCTCAGTGCTGCCCAGCGGGTCAAACAGTAGCTCCCTGCTCAGTGCTCCTTTCCTCTCCTGGGTCCACACATCGATCTCCTCCTGGCAGTATGCAAACGTGCAGTTCTCCCCATACTGGCACTCCTGGCGCTCCTGCACCTCTGCAGAAACGGAAAAAGAGAAATTAGGAAGGGAGATCATCTTTATCGTTGCAAGCAGAAAAATCATCCATTGAACGTGAAATTCTTTGTTGGTCATTGCACACAAACACACACACAAAGCTGACAAAGCGGATGAAGTTTCTAGTGGGCTGAGGTCTGAACACACACAGACAGACACACACACACCCTTGCAAAGCACGAAGGCCCCCAGGAAGTTGTTTCTAGCCGGGCGGGGTCTAACCCTCTTCCAGGTCAGGTCTTCCGTGTTCTTGAAGCGACACAGCAACACATCCCTCTTACAGCGGTGGGCTGCGTCTGGCTGGTACTGGTAGTCCATCACCCGTGGACCTGTGGCCGGAAGAAAACCACAGGCAACATTAAATTCACACATACCATTACCCCTGCTACTGCTCAGTGTAAAATAACTGGACCATTGTATAATAGCTGGACCGGTCAGGGAGATGTTCCGGAAGCGTCTACCTCGTCTGCTGTAACAGGCGTGACAGGCCTGTCGGAACTCATGGGTGGCGGCCAGTGGATTCCGGGAGAGCAGGGAGAGGTTGGTACCAGCTGGAATGTTCTGAACGGGGAAAATAAAAGACAAATCACCACCTTCACGATGACTACATTTCCATCGTCGAATATGACGAATTGCATAATTAACAACAATGGAACAGCGTCATCTGTGATCAAGAAACGAGTCTAGCAGGGGCCACAGACATCCTTGTTGTGATGGACCCAGGAGAGAGGAGACACTAGTTGAGAGTATCCGTGTCAGTGCTCAGGCGCTGTGCCGCTTTCTTACTGTGTGAGTGGAGCTGCTGTTCCGGATCCCAGGGATGAAGCTGTGAGAGATCCTTCCCCCTGGACCACAAGGACACCGGGGTATTAGACACGATATGGCCTTGCCGGGCCGGGAACATTTCAGCAACAACCGACAGGCAATAAGCCACTTACCTGGCAGGGTGTACTCGGAGAGGGAGTCCAGCCCCCCAAATCCAGCCCCTCCCTTCCCCTCTGAGTCCCCACCCCCGGTCCCCAGGGAGAAGGCCCCCAGCGCCTGTGTGGAGGTCTGGTCCCTCTGGCTAAGTGAGGGGTAGGGCTCCAAGGAGGAAGTCTGGCTAACTGAGGAGCTGAAGAAAGTGGTGGGTTGCTGGGGTGAAGGGGCAGGGAGGCTGGAGGAGTAAGGGGGGCGCAGGCCCATGGCTGTGTTGGGGAGGTTGGTAGGGATAGCGCCTTGGACGGGGCTCTGCTGTGACCAGAACAGAGGGAGAGAATCATTCGCCACTCCAGCAAAATCACTCTAATGTGAGCAGCCCCCCCCCCCCCCCCCAGCGTTCCTATATTCTATTAAGGAACGGCAGCAACCCGGCTCTCATCCATATCTACTGATCAGCAAAGTACAGCCGGATCGGAATCCTGCCCGTGGGGGGGGACGGACCACGTCACAAACCTCTCACCTCGCTTACTTTCTTGGAGATGCAGTCCCCCAACAGGCTGTCCAGGTCATTGGGGATAACGCTGCACTCCTCCAGGTGTTCAGACACGGGGACGGAGTAGGGCATGGGAGGCAGGCCAGTACTGGGACTCTCAGAAAGGTCTGCACAGGGCGTGGCCACTGGGCTTGATGGGTCATCACTGACAGGGATGGGCGTGGCCAGGGGAGCAGGGATACACTGGGCACTGGACAGATCAGCTGAGAGGGAATGAAGGAGGAGGTGGAGACAAGGTGGAGATGGTCATTTCCAGTATAGAAACAATGACAATACAAAGTTAATGTTACGTTGTTACTTTGGCTGACATACCAGACTCAATGTCAGTCAAAGATTCTAGCCCATTGGATGACGTCTAAAATAAAAGGGATAAAGCTTAATTAATGAAAACATCAAGGGGATAGCTTGCATAGATCAAATTCTGGTGTCCTTGTAACACCTGGTAAGCAGTCTTTGAACAAGGTTTCAAATTACTTTTAGAAATGTAAGCCAAAACTCCCAGTACTCTTATTAGCATTTTAAAACGTAATTTCCAAAAAAACTAAGGTTTGTGAATTTGGTTACAAAGCTCAATAATTTAACATCAGAAAAATAACCTTGTTGCATTTGTGAAAAACAGCATTTGTTCCAACGTCTCCATTACACAGTAATATTCGAGTTACCATAACTAACGTGGGTGAGCTTTAACATAAAATTCCAGTTACATTCAGATATACTGGACATGAGCAAAAACGTGAATAACAGAGAGAGAAAGTGCATGAAGTTAAAATTTGGAAACCTTTCTTTAGAATGCTCCCAGCATATGGAAAACCAAATGAGATTATGTAATTTGGGAAAATATTTGTATATACCAGGTAAACTGACATTCTCACATGCAGCCACAGATATAATGACAGATTGTTCACCTTCTGGCTCATGAATCTAACATGTTACTGGCCAGATGGTTACCCCACACAAACCCTTTAACCAACAACTGGCCTATAATAACCACCCGGAAACCAGAAGGGAAACATAAACACAACCAGACTTAACACTCACATCTCCTGTGGGTGTAGAGACCTCTCCATTACTCTCCCCCCCAGTTGTGGAACACTCCACCTGTGATGAGAACAGTATCACTTACATGGATTGCGGCAAATATCTGTAACGGCATTTTGTCTACACGCCTGCTTTGGACCGAGTCAGAGGTAACTGAACTTACTTGAGAGCTGATGTAGGCCTTACGGACCTTCAGGCCCAGTTTATTAGCCAGGTCCTGAGCCAGTTCACCCACCTGCCTGTCCTGTACCAAACAGTAAGTGTATTGTACATGAACAACAAGAAGAAACACATTTTGGAAGAAAACATTTTAAAAAACCTAGAAGTAAACTAAAGACACTAAAAAGTATCTAGAAGTATGGAGAAAAATCTGTTTGTCGATTCGACATGTAACATTCCATCTATTTAGGTGCTTGTTTCGAGGGCTTACATGCGGGGCGGTGAGCAGGCACCGGGTCCCACAGTCATAGGCCTCCCTGAGTCGACCCAGCTCCCTCAGACAGAGGGCCTTCCGGTAGAGCGCCCTGCGACTCCCCTCAGACACGCACAGCGCGCTGTCACAGTCCTGGATGCCCCGCTCAAACTCCCCCTGGGGGAGGTAAACCACAACAGAAAGAGTGATAGAGAGAAGAGACAAAAGAAGGGGGAGAGAATCCGAAGAGATGAAAGGGAGAAGACGAAAGAATGTACTGCGAAGTTGTCAGGGGAAAAGGGGGTGTAAAATACTAACTATTTAACAATTTGATTGTATGCGTGAGTGTGTGCATGTCCCTTACAAACTGAAAGTGTGCCGCTGCCCTGTTGACATAGAGACTCTCCAGCAGCTCAGGGGGGATGACCAGTGCCTCCGCCTGAGCATAACGGGCCACATTGACCCCTTCACTGTAATGTTGGGCTGCCTGCCTCCATTCCCCATCTCGAAACACCGTGTTTCCCTCATCCAGCAAGTTACACACCAACTGGGTCAAGAAAGCCTGAAAAGAATAAGAGGCAGTGATTAGAAGGATGATACAACTGAGATGTATTACAGCTCTGTTGATTGATAACAGGCAGAGGGCTTGATACATTCGGATATAAAGAGAATAGCCATGGTACCTCATAACCCTCAGGCTCAGGGAAAGGCAAAGAGGACCTGTAGAGAATACAATAATATATGTGAAATTCATGAATCAGTGCACCCTCATTAACTTTCTGTTTACTTCAACAGGTAAAGGTGAAATCTAATGATGACTTACTGAATAAAGCCCATGGCTTTTTGGATTTCATCCCTTCGTTTTTGTCGTTCTATATCCATGGCTAAAAAGAGAAGGCTCATGTTAATAAAATCCCAAAATAAAAATAACAATCAAACATTAACAAGCATTATTACTGACAAACAAATGGTATTGTTAATAGATATATAATCCTTTGCCAACCAGTGCAGAGCGCATCCAGACGCAGATAGGCGAAAACTTTCTACCATTTTGATTTAGGCCTCCTAATATTTATAACCTGTAGGTTCATCCGCGGGCTCAAGTAATAATAGCCCGGCTGAAAGCAACTGCACATTTCGCAGAATATGCAAGGTATAATGGGAAACGAAATAACCATATTCTGCGAACTAAAGGTTGTCCCTAAATTGGTGATAACATGCATAATGCATGTCTTGGAAATAATAAAATGCCAGTTTCATCCAATAAAACAAAAATCACACGATTTCGTTTGAAAGTTATAAGACAACTAGGTACAGTTACTTAGAATGCAGTCATCTTATTCAGCTAACATTAGCTAGCTTGCTTGCATTTACTGTGAACTGTTTGGTTTGTTTACGTGCTGGTATGGCTGAGGCACTCGGCCACTACAGTAGCTAGCTACCTAATAAAATAGATAGGTACATAAGCTAGGCACTGAGAATATAATATATATTACATACAAGTAAAATACAATATAATCGCTGAAAACCCAGAATTTGTATTATGTATAGAAAACAAGGCTGAAAACCCGGCTTTGGATTTTAAATTGACGAGCTATATTAACACTTGAAACCAAATAGGTTTGAAATTCTAAATGACAGTGACAACCGACTGACAACATATACACTTTCGAAACTGTAATTTTGTAAGATAGTTAGCGAACTACATAACGTTAAAACAAACTAGCAGACGCTAGAACCAAGATAGCTAACATTACTCACCAAATTCAACACCTTCTCCAAAGACTGCTTTAGGGCAATAAATAAACTAGCATTCAATAGCAATTAATGAAGGATTATGCTAAACATGAATCCTTGAGACACATTTGTATTTGTTCACTTTGACTTGACTGGACGGACATGTGAGAGTTTTCACGCAACACCGTAAAAACTAGTTAGCTAGCGAGCTAGCTGCCTGGCTCCTACTACAGTAGCAACGATACGTTAGCTACAGTACTTCGGCAAGTTTATGAGACGCTTGGTCATAAAGCTCTGCGGATTGAGGCAGAGACGTTTTCTCCCCTTCTGAAACATATCTGGTAGAGGGTTGAATATGCCTGTGTAGCCTGCCGAAAATAAACCCAAGTCAGGACACAAACTAATTCGGGGTAGTTTATTCTATGCGTGTTTCTGTATAAATAATGTGGGTAATACTTGATTGGAACTGACATCAAATTGACCACAATGAATTATTACATATCAGGTAGTGGTGTAATGCAAAGTATTCTTTTAGCTAATTGAAATGCATCACCAGAAACGGTAGTGGTTCTGTTTGAAGCCCGGTCCATATGTAATGCAAAGCCCACATGGAACAGCCACAGTTTCATACAATCAACAAAAAGTACAACAAATCAGTTAGACCCACCATAGATGACAATCGCAGTAAGAAGTTAGCATAGGTTTCCCAACCCATTGTGCAGGGGCCATCCCATAACACCTTGCATGCCTACAATTTCTACCTAGGACAATGCCCTCTAGTGGAACTAAACAAACATAACTATGCTTTCCCCACTTCCACATCATCCTCCTCTGTTTGCTCGGGCTCTTTGAATATATCAGAAAACCGCACCAAGGTAAGGTTGTCTCCATGCAATTTCCAATACATTAGCTGCAGTTATCTTGAGCCATCCTGCTGTAGCATATCTTCATCCAGCTCCCCGAACAATGATGCTGTGATATTGCTTACTTGGCTCCCTGTCTCCAGCAAACAGTTGGCAGTGTTCCCCCCAAACTTCAGCCCTACGACTGGGAGTTTCTCTACATCACGCCTTAAAACTGTGATACTGTAAGTATCATTGGTCGAGACTTTGGTTTGAATCTATATGTTGTACCTGTGTCATAATCCCCTTATTCAGAGTAAGATCCCGAACTGCTTTTGTTAGTTCCTCAGTCGCTTTAATCTGCTTGGCCATAGCTCTCAAAATGTCTTCCAACAAAACAGATGTTTTCTACGCTACATTCATGGCAGAACTCTGAGACTCCCTCCCTGTCTTGTCCCCCACAACCTTCCTATTCTGGGCTACCTTGGGATTGAAGGATGACTGGTCCTCAAGGGACCAGGTGATGGCTTCCTCACATACATCCAACAGACTAGCCTGAAGCCTCTTTCTCACTAGCTTTCTCAGTTCCTTCATCAAAGCTGGATCATAGATCCGATCTTAATTTAACCAATGGCTAAAAGGTATTCCTCAGCTTCCACAGTTTATAAGAGGATGAGAAAGGACATCTTGCTGTCCTACTCGCTGTCCTACTGCCAAATAATAGGCTGACAGCTTGTATACGTGAACAATAACCGCATGACCTCGGGTAAATTCCTAATTTGAAAAACAATAAATGTGTATCCTGTGTATTTGGTCAATGACAGGCATTCCAGATTTAGCCTCAAAAGTCGAAATATCAAGTTTTTTTCTGACTTCCGTGCAGGAACGAGGTAACCTCATATAAACGTATTTCGGTTTTTGTTTTTTCTCTTAATTTCGTAGTTTAATGAAAACGAAAAACAAATGAATGATACCTGGACCAACTAGAGGAGACTATTCTGAACCTTTTTTGGTTCACTCCAACTTCACTCCACAATGAGGCGCTAACGAGTAATTTAGTTCAATGGTCTGTGTAATTGCAGAATAAGAAAACACCGACGTCACGCAATGTCGTAAAATCTTAACAACCCATCGACAGGCGCGCGGGCGGGAGTCGACCATAACGCACACTGGGGTACTGTTTAATACATTTTTCAACTACTGAATGTTTTTTTTTGTACGCAAAATATTTTGAAGAAACATATACATTTAAACGGACAAGTAACTAAGTATCGGTACTTCTGTTTACAAACATCTATGTTAGTTGTTAGCCTAGCTAGGTCACGTTCGCTAACTAACCTGAGTTCGGGGGTGCCGAATGTGCTATGCGATGTCACTATTTTCTTGTTTTTATACTAGACTACTACAGACCACTATGGCTTCGGATGACATTGCCCTGCTGGCGGAGGCGCTGTCCAAGACTCATGTAGGAAACGGAGAGTTGAGCTACAAGGGCCGAGGACTGAAGTTGGATACTGCGGAGTCTGGTGAGAGCACTTCAAATGTCCAGCAACCATTAACGATGGTTGCAATCAGTAAATGTTGCGTGAGATGACAACGAAGGCACAACAATTCAGAAGAATTTAAAACTTCTCAATGTATCATGGGATCAATGGTTGAGCTACTGTGACATTGACTATACCTGTTTACAGATGTACTTACAGGAAGTGCCTTGTGAGGTCTGGATATTCCACTGTCAATGCCAATGCCACTGTCAATGCCAACATCATTAACGGCTTTGATAATACTCGTGTGTGTGTGTATGCGTCTGTATTTTTCTGCAGTGAAGGAGCTGGTTGGTGAGATAGAGGAATACCAGGGACTCCGGGCCTTGCGGTTGGAAGGTAATACGCTGGGAGTGGAGGCAGCGAGGGCCATCGCCAAAGCCTTGGAGAGCAAAGACCAGCTTCAGGTACTGGACATACAGAGTCTTTATCAGTCTCCCATTCTGAGGAAGCACCTGACTTTTGCTGACTACTGAACATTCACACCCTGCTCCTGTGTAGGGTTTGAGTATTACTGTGTAATGTGTTTTTTTTACATCCGGTTGTAACTACTCACTTTTCAGAGTTGCCATTGGAGTGATATGTTCACTGGTCGCCTGCGCTCTGAAATTCCCAATGCCCTGGTGAGTTGTGGCTGACAGCCTCTAAAGCTATTTAAGCATTTATTTTGGGGGTTTACAGTAATAACACATCCTCCACACCATGCTGTAGCTCTTATTTCTTCATCCTCAGAGATCCCTGGGCAGTGCATTGATGATGGCAGGGGCCAGACTGTCAGAACTTGACCTGAGTGACAACGCCTTTGGGCCAGATGGGGTGAAGAGCATTGAGACTCTGCTGAAGAGCTCTTCGTGTCACACCCTACGGGAGCTGAGACTCAACAACTGTGGCATGGGCATCGGAGGGGGAAAGGTGGGTGTAGTAAGGACAGTTTATCCCTGGGCTTCTGTGTGGACTACAGTCTGTACTTTAGAGTGTTTCTACAGAGGTCTGAGGTTAATGTTAGAATTTGAGTTAATGACTTCTGAATGTCGAGGGTCCTGCTGAGTACTGCAAATAGGCTGTGTACCGTCAGTGTTTTCTCCGTGGTGATATGTCTGCCCTGTGCTCACTGGTAGTTTCTGTGAGGAAACAAATTGTGTGGTACTTCGTATTGACAGGTGTGTGCATTTCTAAATCAGGTACAGTAAATTGTAAGCCGTGGAGGCCTCTCTCAGACACAGGATGCCTCGGTTCAAATTGGATACTTCAGTTTATTTTCAATAAATGGGCAAACCTTTCTAAAAGCTTGATTTTGCTTACTTGTTATGGAGTATGTTGTGTTGACATCCAAAAAATGTAAAAAAATCAATATATAATATATATGTTATATATTCAGTCTGTAACAACACACTGGTAAGGAAGTAAAGTGTCTGAATACTTTCTGAAGCCATTAGTTTACCAGGGGTTTTATTTGATCAGAGAGTCAGAGAAACTAATCTACCTTAACAAAGCATGGCTAGGTCATGGTACCAATGGAATTGGAATTATATGACCCTATTTGAGTGCACCACCAGTGTTTATTATACTCCTGAATGCGTGTTCATTCCAATTCATAAAAATGGAATTAGGGCGGAAAACATTCCACATTCCAAACCGATTACAGTGTAAAAGCCACCTTACTTACTGGTAGCATAGGTCAATCAACAAGACTTCTCAATCCTACTCTTTTCTGGTCTACTGTTCATAAGTGTTTTTTTTTTAATGTTTTATAGATCCTGGCGACAGCACTGACTGAGTGTCATAAACAGTCTGCTGCCCTCGGCGTCCCACTGAAACTGAAAGTATTCATCGCAGGCAGGAACCGGTTGGAGAATGAAGGAGCCACAGCCCTTGCCAGGGCATTTCAGGTATTAACTGATACAAACCGCCACTTTATAGTGAAGAGCATATATCCCCAAATGGCACTTATTTCCGTATTATACAGACATTTCTTTTATTCGCCCTACCGATCTCGGTAATTTCTACTGACACAAACGTCTCTCCCTCTGCTCCCTCTTTTCCCTTCAGCTGATGGGATGTCTGGAGGAGGTGCACATGCCCCAGAATGGGATCAACCATGCCGGGGTGACCGCCTTGGCCTCCGCCATGCAGCACAATCCCCACCTCCGAGTCCTCAACCTGAACGACAACACCTTTACCAAGAGAGGGGCCCTTGCTATGGCTCAGGTATTACCACCAAGCTGTTCGCCCACTGTGATCTGCGAAGCACCCTTGTCAACAATCACTAAAAATACATTCTTGCAATAATTTACACTAAACCCTCCACACTACTAGGCTGACATATTGTGAAAGAAATGTATAACTGGACTAATGTCACAATTGGATATGTCTCCCTTCTTCGTGTAATAGCAGTCAAAATGTAGCTTTCAAAAATGCACAATGTTAGTTGGTAGGGAATTAAATACTAGCAATGTCCAAATTAAACAAGCAAGCCTTTGTGCGGTAGGTAGCCAGCTGGTTTTTGAATTTAAAGTCTAGCCAACATTCTGCTAACAATGTGAGTAATGAATACACACTTCTGTCCAGTTTCTCCACTACATTTAGACGAAGTGGCCTACATGAATGTTATGTTTATTTCTCAGAATGAGAATGGGTTTCCAATTCCTTATATAATCGTTTTTCATCCATGTTATTCATCCTCATTACATCAAGCACTTGACCACCACAGTGTGTGGCAAAAACGCTGTTAGCAGTACGTGGTGCAAGAAGAGTTCATTGATACGCCTAAAGTAGTAAGGTCATCTGTTTACTGTACTCGTTAGTAACTAATCTGTAATCACTTGACTATAGATCCTCAAGGGAAAATCTGGACCAAAATAAATCCAGAAAATGCGTCATATTATCCTATTTGGAAAAAATGTGTGGTTTAGATTTATAGACTACTATATTTCACTGTAGAAAGGGGGAAATGTTTCTTTCCTGACACGTGGGCTAGCCAATTGCACAAAATGTGCACAATCAAAACCATTAACATTTGAGAATTCAACCGATACCCTTCTAGTCTCTTTACAGACGGCAGATCATGCCATTAGAGTTGTTTACAGAAAACATTTTTTAGGTGTTTCTGAAACATGGTGGCTAGTGTCAATCAACACGGCTGTCACCCTTCTGCTCGTTTACCCTGTGGGTATAATTATGGTGAACGGGGGTTGGGATTTGACCAAAATGCTACAATAACAAGCTCACATAGAGCCCTTTCATGTAATAAATTCAGTGTTGTCCATCCTTACGTTGTTCTGTTTTTCATGGTGATCTTTTACTGTTATTTCCCCCAGGCTCTCCGACACCTGAGGAGTGTACAGGTGGTCAACTTCGGGGACTGCTTGGTGCGCTCTGAAGGGGCCATCGCTCTCTCAGCCGTGCTAAGAGAAGGACTGCCCATTCTCAAGGTCAGTGCAGTTTTCCCCCCAATGTGTGCGTGCGTGCGTGAGTACCTTTTGTGTCTGATTGTGTTCTTTCCTGTGTTCAGGAGCTGAACCTGTCCTTTGGGGAAATCACTGAGGCTGCTGCACTGGTGGTGGCACAGGCTGTGCAAGACAAACCCCATATGGAGAAACTGGATCTCAATGGTAATTCTACCACCACACTTCTTCGGTCAACCACGTAGAGCCATGAAGAAGAGATCCATGTGTGAGTGACAGCTGTCTGGGGTGTTGTTCATAATGCTCCACCTGTGTCGCTACAGGCAACTGCCTGGGGGAGGAGGGGTGTGAGGCTCTGAAGGAGACTATGGAGAACATGGACCTGGCGGACCTCCTGGCGTCTCTGAGGTAGTTGTGCCATCTGTCTTATACATGATTGGTTCTGCCTCTCCGAGCATGAGGATCAACCTCTGAGTTAGCTGTGCCATCTGTCTAATACATGATAGGATCTGCCTCTCTGAGTATGAGGATCAACCTCTGAGGTTCGGTGTCTGAGGTCATTGACAATCTACATTTTCTCTAGTGATGATGAAGGGGAGCCTGATGATGATGAGGAGGAGGAGGAAGAAGAAACTGATGAGGAGGAGGATGGAGAAGAGATAAAAGAGAATGGTGTGATAGAAGGAGTCAGTCCTGTGAATCCCCAGTCAGCTTGTCACCCAGAGGTTATCGCATTCCTTAGCTTTCCTACGGCTGAAGTGCTCCTCCAGCTGAGGAAGAACAGGCCCGGGTTCATCCAACAGCAGGTGATACATACTTTCCTCACAGGTCACAGATGTCTGTCTAAAGAGATGATGCTTATTGCAATTATTATTTTCTTGTTATCTATTTGGGTCAGGTAAATATTTCTGACTCTGATGCCCTTAAAATATTGTTGTGCTTTATTGCAGTGTCTTTACATACATGTGTGTATAAACTGCCTTGTTTTATGGATAGGTTGAAATACGCTGTTTGGGGTTTAAGCCATTTATTTAATAAATATTTCACTTTTTTGGCCAGGTGGATGTGTCTGACTCAGAGGTGGCTGCAGATGCCTTCCTGAAAATCTCCTCTCTGTACGGTGAGGACTCTGAAGTCAACAAGGCAGTCCTGGAGACTGTTGGTGAGTCTGAACATAAACCCTTTCTCCAGCTGTCACGCATCCTGTTTCTGCGTTTGAGCAGGACACTAATGTTCCTTGCCATACAGATGCCCTGTTGAAGAAGGCCTTCTCTGGCTCCTCCCTTCAGACCTACAGCTTCCTGTCCACTCTGCTGGTGATGCTGGGACTCCTCAAGGTTGGATTGCCACGTACCACAGTTTAATATAGTTCACTGTTTATTCACTCTTAATGGAGTCTCAGCCATGGCAGGGTTTAACTCGGTCTGTCTTCAGGATATTTTTCGTTGACAGGATAGAATTATTTCTGTTGACAGGATGCACAGATTGTGCCCAATTCTAATAATCCAAGTTCTCAATTATATTCCATGTTAATCTGTGCTGTCTAGGGAGAGGGCAAAGTGAAGAAGGTACACGTGTTACCTGGCCACCTGTTTGTTCTGGAGCACACTGTCCAACAGGACTACTTCCCCAAGGACCATGCCTCCCTGCTGGACACCTTTGTTGCCAGGTAAGGCTGTGTTGTGTAACTGTTTATCTGGCAGTATGGGTAGATTGTGGACAGGGTGCATAGCAGGGATTTTGTTGCCATCAATTGAAATCTCAATGTGGGCCGCCCAGGCCAAATAGACGGTTCCCGAAAAGAAGATGCATCGATCACAAAAACTGCAATGTGTCATGTTGAACAGCGTCACAATCATGACAGCTTATGTCTAACATGGACCAAACAATTAGCAAAGAGGAACATTGTCAAAATCCCGACAGCATAGGTCTAGCGTTAGCAAAGAGGAACAGAGCTTGCGAGTCGAAGCTGACTGATGGGGATAGACCGGCTCAATGCCCCCAAAACTGTCTTGAAAATTGCTTGAATTTGATTAAGTCTCAACAAAAATGATGCGTCTTGAGCTTCATAGAGCTGGAATTTATGGCAGGGCGGCCATTCGGGAATGGCTAACACGCAAAGACATTACTTGTCCTGTAATGAATCATAAAACCGGGACCCCTGAGCTTCCGAAAAAATAATATGGTTTGATGATTCCAGACAATTTTACCTTTGGAGAAAGCCAAAGGATGCTTTCAGACCACAAGGCTATTTTACAGGACCGGTAAACCCTGTGGGGCAAACACTGTTCCCTCATGATGTTCCTGTATTCCAAGATAATAATGCCTCCGTACACACTGCAAAAAAACAATCAGGAGTAAGTTTATGAACACCAGGATGATGTCATACGGCCTCCAAGTGCCAAGTACATTCCCAGCTCCTTCATCTCTCAGAGAACTGGAGGCTGTTGAAGAATGGTGCATTATCCCACCACACAGTTCAGGACTTATATGACAACATTCCAGGAAGGATTGGAGCTGTTCTGAAGCCAAAGGGTGGCCCTAGTACTTATTTTGTCTTTGATGTTAATTTATTATTTGGTTGCATTCATTTGTCTACTCCCTGTGTATTTTATATTTTTAAATAATGCATCTGAGTCAATTGCACATTTTGAAATAATTTATTTGCCGCTATTTTGGGGTTTTTATTTCTAAACTGATTTCAAACAGACCCGAGTTCAAATGCGTGGGAGTATCACAAATATTTTTATCTGAAAATAAACTTGACTTTGAGGACTTTCAAATTCTTTTGATGTGCATTTCTAGAGTGTATACAGTGCATTCCAGCATTCAGCTTGTATTAAAGGAGGTTAATGTTCTGTGTGCATTCCACAGGCACGGTAAAGCCCTGAAGTCCTGCAGCAGTGCCAGAGACAGTCTCAAGTCCACGCTAGAGAGGAGAATCTCCCCTGAGTGCTGAGCCCTTCTGCAGGGCAAATCAACCAAGGCACATATCCAACGCACACTTCCCCTCAG
The DNA here is from genome assembly GCA_016801125.1 of Novumbra hubbsi. Classification (NCBI taxonomy): domain Eukaryota; kingdom Metazoa; phylum Chordata; class Actinopteri; order Esociformes; family Umbridae; genus Novumbra; species Novumbra hubbsi. The sequence continues at coordinate 99,110 of JACXGK010000464.1, forward strand.
GACACAAACGCATACCACAGAATTTACCATTGCACTGATAAAGGGAAGTTCCTTCCATGAGGACCTTCACGTAGATACTTTACACTGGACAGAAGATGGGGACAAATGTCAATCTACACACAGTCCTTAACATTGCATTTTAGATGCATGAAGCTCCCTAATGAAGACATTGAAGACAAATACTTATCGGACAGGATTTCATCTTCATTTTATTTTTGTACTTGTTCTTGCTAATGCTATTATTTTTTTATAAAAAAAGGGAAAAAGTCTTACAACACAAAGGTAAAGGGCATTGGAAACATTGAAGATGTGAAGATTAATGAGGATGGTTGTCCTTAAGAACTTAAGTTGTAGATCTCTACTGTTCCACAGTAGATTTAACAACCTATTTGGCCACATCTGTACAGCCAAATTATAATGTTATCAGCCTAAATGACACCCCTGAGGTCAACCGGGTCACATTTATAACTGCACCAGACCGTAAGGAGGAATTGTGCATAGTGTGCCTGTGCATGGCACCGTATGTGGTCATGAGCAGACATTTATGTAAGGCCAATGGTCTTTATGCTGTTATAACTCCGGAGACGTGGTGCCAGGGAAAATGTGAAACAAAATGACGGAACATACGTGTCATTCTCATAGTTTTTGTAATTAAGCAGTGAGTATTGGAATAAATGTACAATATCTTTTTTAATCAGAATGACTTTATTGCTGTTTCTCTGACTGTGATGTTAAGAAGTGATGTGATAAAATCTAACATTTCCAGAATTCTCGCTCTGTGCCTATTTTTTGTTCTGTGTATACATATAAATCCTATTATACATTGGTGACATGTTTGTGGAGCTGGTTATGTGGACAAAAGCCTCTAAAAGTCGTATTAGCCTGGAGATACGCGTGTTGTTTTAATAGCCTCCGAGGGGCAGCTCTGCGCACTTTGAAACTCACTCGAAATGAATCGAAAGACGGGGGTCGTGGTGAATGGAGGGATGAGGGAAGTTTATTTTGGATGGGGGACTGCCAGTGGAGAGGGACCAGGGACCGTGAGAGAATACAGCGCATTACAAAGGACGGGAGCTGGCAACGATACCACGGATATTGTTCCGCAGTGAGTAACGGTGTAACGGTGACCTAATGGTGCGGATGGAGGATGTAGACGGGTCTAAAGAAGCGTTAACTATGTGTTTGGCAAAAATGTGGTTTAGATTTTGGCTGCATACACATCATGGAGAAAATTGACTTTCAAACTGCGATTGGACAGAATTGCTTGGTTAGCCTATAGTGTAATTGTTTAATATCCATCTACATCGTACGGCCGAATGGCCGGAAAACCGTCCGAGGGAAATCTGTTTCCCCATTCCTTCTGTTTTATTTACCGGAGACGCGGCAGCGGTGAGTCGGGTGCCCAGCGGTGAACACACTGCGCGTCTTTGTGCGCAGCCGGCGTGCCAGCTCCACTGCTGATCCCCGGGGGGACACTGACCCACACACACACACACACACATGCTTTGCCCTAGGAAATTCCACCGTCTCTTATTTCTGTCTTGCTTTCTCACCGAATAGCTTGTGATCGTTAGGCTATAGATTGCGAGTTGGAATATGTGTTAAAATCCAATCGCGAAATAACTACAAGAAGGTTATTGCCCGAGAAGGATTACATAGTTTTTTTATATATCGGAAAACTTTCCTTGGTTCAGGTAGGGCCTATATTTTCCAATCCCAAACTTTGCACACACAGCCTTTACACACAGCCAGTGTATTGCTAATGTAGACAGAAAAGTTCGACTACAATGGGACAACTGTTCCATTAATGTGCTTTAATGCTGGGATTCCAAAACAAAAACAAAAGCAATGCAATAACATGGTAGACTATCGAATCAGATATTTTGTTATCAGACAAACACATTTGTTTTGAAACGAAACCCCGTTAAATTAAAAATGTGACAATTTTCAGAGACTAATTGGAATATATGTCATCTAACCTGCTATATGTGCTATTAGTCCTGTCTTATGAAATCATTTAAAATGTCTGGTGACGCAGGTGCGAGGAAAATAGGTTTTGTGAATTTCTATCGATACAATTCAAATGGGTATACATTTTATAACGCACAGTTTAAGACCATGGTCAAAGCAGTATGGTTCGGTGGGTGAGGTGTAGTGTAGGATAATAATTTAGTCAAATTAAACTACGTTAGAGCCGTTTTAACTAGACAATTGATATAATAGTTAGGTTGTATTAGTATAGTTATGGATGTATGAGCTTAATTTTCGTTTTTGAGATCACATGAACACATTGGATAGTTTTGACTCAGTGATGTGTAAAACGGCTTTTCAAATCGAGCGACGCGTCACACCAAGTTGATAATGGAGCTCCGGAATGTAAACCGGTGAAAATCTACGCATTCTAGCAACGACTTGAGAAAGCAAACAACCCAAACTATTAACTAATCCGAAAAATAGACGGGTTGAGAAATTTGATTTGATTTGAGGGCCAAGACATTTGACACTCGCAAAAAACATGTATGGGAAATGAACTACGCCCCTAAAAGCGGAATGGCTGTATAGTTTGTTGATCTTGTAGTAAAACAATATTTGCACAGACAGTTGAATCTGCTTTGAGTTTCCAGATGTACACCAGGGTCTGCTCCGTGGCGTTGTGGCCCTTACTGGCAATCCTCCTGACCCTCCCGGGGGCGCGGCTTGGCAAATGTCCAAAAGAGTGCGTGTGTGACCAAATCTCGCTGACTGTCACCTGTGTTAACAAAAACCTGACAGAGGTGCTTCCTGCAATTGACGAGGTAATCACGAATGAAATGGTGTATGATAGGTTCATTCAAGATTATACAGAGGTTACAATTCAAGGGGCCACCTGTTTGAATGTGGGTTGAGTTATTAAACAATGTGTCGGCCTATTGAGCAAATCTCTATCCATATCAATCCCTTCCATGTCAGATCACAGTGAAGCTGGATCTGAGAGGCAACAACTTCCAGGAGCTTGCGACGGGTGCGTTTAAACACGCCCCTTACCTGACGCACCTCTCCATGCAGCGCTGCAACCTCCGCACCGTTAAGGAGGGGGCATTCCGTGCCCTTGGACGCCTTGTATACCTTAACCTGGCTAACAACAATATTGAGATTCTCTATCAGGTGGGAGAAATTGTTATGCAACATGACTGTGCTGTGGTGGAACTTTGTTATCTTTAAAAATCTGCAAAGGCAAAGCTCCCAACCCTAACCCCCAAACCCTCTCTTTCCCATCTCCCTCCCTCCCGTCCTTCTCCCCTTCCCGTCACGCCTCCAGGAGTCGTTCGATGGCCTCTCCTCACTGAAGCAGCTGCTGATTGACTATAACCGCATTGAGGAGATACAGCCTGGAGCCTTCTCTCAGCTGGGCTTCCTAAACCTTCTCTCCCTCACCCACAACCAACTCACCTACATTCCCAACATGGCCTTCCAGGGACTGCAGGGACTCAAGTGGCTGCGCCTCAGTCACAACTCCCTCAACTACTTGGCCACCGAGGCCTTCGCGGGCCTCTTCACCCTGGCACGCCTTAGCCTTGACCACAACGAGCTGCAGTTCTTCCCCACTGAGACCATGACCAGGTGGGCTGGTTGTTATTACTTTCTTTATTACCTTTCATACACAACTGCAATGCAAATGCCTTCCTTCATTCCTATGTCATTTAAACACAAAGCAATATGTAAAACGCAGCTGTGTTAGTATGCCACAAAAAGAGTTGTGTGGGCGGCAGATAACTTGTTTCTCGAGAGTGTTGGGTCAGTAATCAAAAGGAAAACCCAAAAAGACCCGTTGTTGTTCTTTTGAGCAAGCAGCTAAACTTAATTAGAAAAGATCTTCTGCTAAGTGACTAAAATGCAATGACGAATATTAATGTATTAAGTTTAGTGTGTAGTGTCGAGATGATGTACAGCAGTAACATAAGCCTTACTATCCTCTTGGAAACATTACATTCAATCCTATCCTGTACGCCTCTCTATCTCCCTGTACCCTCTGTTTACTCTCCAGACTGACAGAGGTGACTCGTCTGGACTTGAGCTTCAACCCCATGACCTACCTGGGTGAGGAGACGGTCTCCATGAACAAACTGACCCACCTTTTCATGGACCACATGTCCCTGCAGGACCTGTCCCACACAGCCGTGTCCCTGTCCCCTTCTCTCATCCACCTGGACCTCAGCCACAACCAGCTCCGCGTCCTCCAGCCCTTCACCCCGGCCTCCGCCAAGCTGGCCCGTCTCAACCTGTCCGGAAACCCCATCTACTGCAACTGCTACTTGCTCCCTCTGAGGGACTGGAGCATCAGGAAAAAGGTGAAGCTGATGGGGGAGTGTGGTGGACCGTCGCACTTCTCTGGAGAGAACCTGGAGGCCATCCAACCCCGTGACCTGCGCTGCCAGAGCCAGGAGGCCATGCTGAAGGCTGAGTTCGAGGAGCAGACGAGGGTTAGACCTCCCCCCACCCTCGGGCCCACGGTCAAGTGTCCCGCCAACTGTGCCTGCGAGGTGAGAGAGGAAGCTGATGGTTTTTGGTGTGTTGATATTTGTTCATTTCTTTAACTTCCCAAACCATCCTGCTTCCATCTTACCCCTTCTCTCTCTTTCCTCCGTCACCCCTCTTTCTATCTTACACCTTTTCTCTCTCTTTTCTCCGTCACCCCTCTTTCTTCTATCTTACCCCTTTTCTCTCTTTTCTCCGTCACCCCTCTTTCTTCTATCTTACCCCTTTTCTCTCTCTTCTCCGTCACCCCTCTTTCTATCTTACCCCTTTTTTCTTTCTTTCCTCCGTCACCCCTCTTTCTATCTTACCACTTCTCTCTCTCCTTCGTCACTCCTCTTTCTTCTATCTTACCCCTTCTCTCTCTCTCTCTCTCTCTCTCACTTCTCCGTCACCCCTCTTTCTATCTTACCACTTCTCTCTCTCCTTCGTCACTCCTCTTTCTTCTATCTTACCCCTTCTCTCTCTCACTTCTCCGTCACCCCTCTTTCTATCTTACCACTTCTCTCTCTCGCCACCGTCACCCATCTCTCTGCTGTTTCCCTCAGGGTGAGACACACCACTCCTCCTGTGAGAACCGTGGCCACACCAAAGTGCCGCGTGGTTTTTCCCCTGAGACGCGGCTCCTTGACCTCCGCGGCAACCACTTCCATTACATCCCTGCCAACAGTTTCTCCGGGGTGGCTGAGGTCGTCTCGCTTCACCTGCAGCGCTGTAAGATTGTGGAGGTGGAGCCTGGGGCCTTCAACGGCATGAAGGGGTTGGTCTACCTTTACCTCTCAGAGAACGACCTTGACTCCTTTCACCCTGACGCCTTCAAGGGCCTGCCTCAGCTCACCTACCTCCACATAGAGAACAACAAATTTACTGTGTTCCCCAAGGGGGCCTTCACACTGCTACCTGGCTTGTTGGCCCTCCACATGGAGAACAACTCCATTGCCAAGCTGGAGCCAGGTATCCTGACTGGGGCTGAGAAGCTGAGGGGGCTCTACCTGACATCCAACGCGATTGATGCCTTGGCTATCAGAGCACTTGACCCAGCCCCTGACCTCGACACACTTCACCTAGGAGGGAACAAGCTGAAGGAGGTGCCCAGTGATGTGCTAGCAAAGACGGGCAACCTGGGAGAGTTACGGCTGTCAGGGAATCCAATTCGATGGATTGGGCCTCATGCTTTCCAGCCAATAGCAAGAACACTGAAGGATCTATATCTTGATGGCATGGGATTGGAGAAGGTAAGAAGATACATGGCAGTACATTTGTTCTTTCTTACCTTTTCCCTTCCTCTCCTTCGTTTACCCACTGGCCATCTTCTATGCTCAGGTTTGTCTCCTTTTGTACCTCCTTTACCTCTGTTTTGTGATGCTCCTGTAGATGTCTAGGGACTCTCTGGCAGGTCTTGGTGCCGGTCTGAGAAGTTTATACTTGGAGGGGAATCAGCTGGAGGAGGTACCTAACTTCAGCCATCTGACCAGCCTTGAGGTCATCAACCTGGCGGAGAACCCTCTGCTGTGTGATTGTCCTTTGCTGCCACTACGCATGTATGAAATGCACTCTCTCTCTAATAGTAGTCAGCCCCATGCCTTGAAATACCTCCTTTCACATATTGCAGAAACGCACCCATGCAGACACGCACCAACAGTCTCGTACTTACAGTAGCCTACACACTCCGGCAAAAAGGCAGAGTTCTATATGCAACATATATCAAAGCGCGTTTATACATCACACGCCCACCATCTTATTCCCAGGTGGATAGAGAAGGTGAATCTGAAGGTCCGGGCCACCTGTGCCCACCCGCCGGAGCTGCGAGGCCGTAGGGTCAAGGACGTCCATGTCTTCAAGGCCTGCCCTGGAGGGGACAGCCTGCCCTCCACCCCAATGCCCAAGGTCTCCAAAACACCCAAGTCCACCAAACCAAAACCTGCCCACCTTCAACCCCCAAGACAGGTCCAAGTGGTGAAGACCAAAGCCAAAGCCAGAAAGAGTCAGACCCCGAAACCTTCTGTCACCAAGAAAACCTCCAAGAGAAGCAAAATGGTTTGAGGCTTGAGTCACTAGAGGGAGCTATAACTATTATACTGTAACTACAGGTGAGCAGGTGTAACTGCTGGATCTATGACGAGGCGCCTTAACGGTCTCCCCCCAGGGCTTTGACTGCTGTAGTTATGCACAACAACGCAGGACAGAGTTAAACAAATACAACAACTAGAAAGACATAATGGGATGCCATTCTGAAAAGGACAGGTAGAAATAGACGTAGAATTTCAATGATGTTGAAGCTCTTCTTCAACACCAGGATTATACTGTTATTTTCATATTAGGTGGCTTTCTCTGTTGCAAATTATTTGAAGTTGCACTACTATTTAAAATATACATAACATTATAAAGTGTAGACACCCAACCTGAGGTCAGGAAGTAAAAACACAGGGATTTCTAGCAAGTTTCCTCAACGTGTACATGGCAGATTTTAAAGACCAACACTCACTATACTGGTCTGAAAAGGGCAGGTGATTACACTTTAAATGTCTTCCACTGGAGCACTGAGTGTGGGTGTTGATTTCATTATGTGTACTGCCCATGCATGTATTATACTGTCAGTTTTCCACTTTGGAAATTCTTTATGGATATTGAAATAAATGCTACATACTTGCAAAATGACATGATTACATCACAGATGAAGTAGCTAAAAGCAAGGTTCCTACCTATCACTAGTATATTCCTGTCTCTGTGCATAGTCATGAAAATGCTTCATAGCTCATGCCTGTTAATAAGGGGCAGAAATAAAATGGGAATTTCACAAATCTCACAAACCTTTCAACTGTATTTTATTTTATTCCATGATTGAACAGTATTATTTCATTCAAAGAAATAAACAATACAAGAAATAATTAAGTGTTTTTAATTTTCTGTGGTAAAGTAACATCTTTAACGGTCTTACACAACAATGTCTTGACCTAAAATGGAAATAGCCAAACTAACAAACAAACACAAAAAAGGCTGCGATCGTGGTAAGGAAGTGTAGAAAAAGAAGACACCTGAAGATGCTCACCTATGGTCACTTTGGAAAGAATGATTGGCTTCCAATGTTCTCCGTATCAGTAACAAGTCTCAGTCTTCCAATGGTTTCCCCTCTGTGTGCTGCTTTTTCTGATGGTCCATCTTCTGATGTTCTGCCTTCCGTAGCTCTTTCTGTGGTTCTAGCTTATGAGGTTTCACTTTCTGAGACTCAGCTTTTTGCTGGTCCGATCCTTGTGGCTCTTGCTTGACCACCTCCAGGGAGCGTAGAGAAACTTGGGCCTCTGGCAGGGGCTGGATTGGGGTCTCCATCTCCACGTCCTCCACCTTTACCTGCACTGCTATAACTAGAAAGAAGCAGTGAGAGGTAGAGAGTGAGAAACTGAAGTCGTTCAATAACACATATAACAAGTTCTCCACAACAAACTGTATGAAGTAAGTCATAAAATGATGTGCGTCTACATACTCTCCTCCTCAGGCTCGGTCTTAATGTGCTGGATGAGAGCTGTGGGCTGGCTCCGTTCTGGGGTTCCTCCCTCAGGTTCAGACTGTAGACTTGGCCGACGTGGTGGGCGATTCTTGGAGATGAGGCTGGCCAGTTTCTTCTTCACCATCCTTTTTTCTGAAGCAGGGAATAGGACGGAGATAAAAGGATTTAGGTACACGGCTGAATCTAAAAACTGGTTTTCTGGCTCTGTATCTGCGGTTTTTGGATGTCTTTTTCAGAGGACTTACTCTTTTTACCCATAGGTTTGTGCTTCTTGCGACTTGCAACAGGATCTGAAAAAAACAAAGCGAACACAGACAACACCATGCCACCTAACACCCACACACAGCCCGGGTGTCAGTGCCCATGTCTCACCTGTGCCCATGTCTCACCTGTGCCCATGTCTCACCTGTGCCCATGTCTCACCTGTGCCCATGTCTCACCTGTGCCCATGTCTCACCTGTGCCCATGTCTCACCTGTGCCCATGTCTCACCTGTGCCCATGTCTCACCTGTGCCCATGTCTCACCTGCGCCCATGTCTCACCTGCGCCCATGTCTCACCTGCGCCCATGTCTCACCTGCCCCCACCCAACCCTGCTTGCCCTTATCTCTTACCTGGTCCAATGGGAGGCTGGAGTTGGTATCCGGAGACCTCACACCACCCCACAGGGTAGATATCTGGGGACTGGACGTCCACCCACTGGTCGAAGTCTGGCTCCCATCCGTCAAAGTGAAGCAGGAGCAGTCGGCCCACACAGCGCCTCACAGTGGCCACGCACACCAACCGCGGCTCCATCAGGTCCACCGCCTCCAACTTCATGTTCTGAGCAAAGCCGTGCCCGGAGCCGTCCTGGAGGACACACGCAGGAGGAATTAGCCCGCCAACTTCGCGGAGGACCAACAGCGCTGCATAGCACTCTTAACAGAAGGCTGGGTACCTGAACGCCACGGACGCGGACAAAACCTTACCGTGTTAAAGAGTCGCGCAGGTACGGCTATGGCTCCCTTCTCTTCCAGATATTTGGCCCAAGTGAAGGTTTCCCAGTCGTATCCTGGCGGAGGAGATGAACACCACTGGTATAAGGAACGTGACACCGCGTATGGAACCGCTGGCTGCGTCCTTAGTATTGATCCGCCAAGCAGGCGGTGTTCGCCCGAGGGAAGTGTCAAAGTGAACCTCAAGGATCAAGGAGAGCCAGAGACGGAAGACCTTGGAGGATTACCGGGGGGTGGCGTGAGTCGTATGTTGTGCTTTTGACAGTATCCTATGGGTAGGACTGCGTGGGAGGAAGCGTGGTAGCAGAACCAGTCAGAGCCGTCGTCCGACCCGTCTGTGCCATCCACACCCACCATGAGGTAGCCATCCAACAGCACCTGAGAGACGGGCGGATACCTTAAATGAGGCCCAGTCTATAATACACCTGCTGCTTGAATACACTTCAAGGTAATTCTCCACTGCTAACTTTCCTATTTAGTTCCTTGTGTCTAGTATGTTTAAGTAGCGAGGGCGTGACCACAAGAGAGCGGGGAAATTTGATTGAGAGACCGGATTTATAAATATTATAATGAAACAATTAACCCAAACCTAGTTCAATTGTGCATCTCGTTGTAAAATGATGTAAATGAAAACAGAACGCAATGATGTGCAAATCATTTAAACACATTTAAAAAAGAATTAAGGGCGACGGGACAGATTTATATAATCCTATCTTTATTAGCTTAACTATTTGTTTCATTTAGCCTGATCAGTAACAATAACCATTTAAGGAATGGGCTAAAATCCTGGGAAATGAACAATATTGTTATTCCACATTCTTATTTGTTTGCTGTTCCACTTCTTTCCAGTGTCCAGCATTCACCGCAAGTAACACAAACCTCAGTTACCTTGTGTATAGTGGCCACACAGATGTTCCCCAGGTTTAGAGGGTCTATAGCCTCCAGCTTCATGCCCACCTCAAAGAACCCTCCCTCCATGTACACAGTCCTGCGCTGTGAGGGGTTGGTGGGGGTCACGTTGAGAAATAAAAATGTTAGGAAGAAGATCACAGAATCGAAAAGACCCATAAAGCCCTCTGACGTTTGGCTGACTCCTCGTGTTGGGATCGCACACTGACCTTCTTGAACAGCATAGGGCTGCTATCGCAGTACACCTTCCGGAATGACTGGTTACCATCTGTGAGAGGAATGTTAAAGCAACCGTTCAGCTCACCAACATAGAAACAAGAAACAACCCCCCCCGTGGATGGTTTATTCTGATCCCATACCAGGGGGTTTGATAGCGTGGCCCACTTTGCTGGACCAGCCCACTGGGTGCAGTAGGGGGCTCCACATGTGGCACCAGAAGTCAGAGAGGGGCTCCCCTTTGGCGTCCTGCTCCCCGTCCTCATAGAGGAGTCTGAGGCGGCCCCAGGTCACGACATCCACCACCGCCAGCCGCGTCTGGCTCACCATGGTTCGGTCCACCACCTCCACCCGCATGCCCATTCGGAAGGAACACTTCGCGCTCTCTGCCAGCTGAGACGTGAGGGGGGTGTTTAGAGAGAGGTGGGTGAGGAAAGCCGTCCAGCGTTCAACCGGTGTGTTTTTCCTCACCTTCAAATAGAGGTCCACCGGCAGAGTGCTGGCCCCGACCAACCGGCTCATCAGGTACTCCTTCCAGTCGGGGATGTTCTGGTGGACCGCTAGAGAGGAAACACACAGATGTTCTGGTGGACCGCTAGAGAGGAAACACACAGATGTTCTGGTGGACCGCTAGAGAGGAAACACACAGATGTTCTGGGGGACCGCTAGAGAGGAAACACACAGATGTTCTGGTGGACCGCTAGAGAGGAAACACACAGATGTTCTGGTGGACCGCTAGAGAGGAAACACACAGATGTTCTGGTGGACCGCTAGAGAGGAAACACACAG